>VMDR010003374.1:0-73229 GCA_007922815.1 Macrotus californicus
GAATGGAATTCATGAATTACCTTTCAGGCCCACTGTGGAAAGAACACGAACGTAAACAATCTTGTGAAAGAACAAGAAACCAGACATTACAGACTAAGTGAGACACTATGAAAGTAAGAGAAGTCAACTCTTTCTAAATATAACCACAACAAGTAAATATGTGACATAAAAGTAGAAAGTGCATCTATTAGGATTTGTATAGGCCAATGTGAGAGAAAATCCCACCACAACTGGGTGGAAATCTTTTAGCACCTAAGGCCAGTGAGGTGATTGGGGTTCTGGCTTTGGGGGTCACGAGAGCCCTGGCCTGGCCTCCTTCCAGGTCGTACCTGCGCGTTTGCGTCGGTTCCCTTTGCAGTTGACTTCAGCGTCGTGTTGGCCTCATGGCTGTATGGGTACAGTCCAGACTCCCTGAAGTTAATTTCCAGCAGAAAAGACAGACTGTGTTTTCCTAGAGGTCCCCACACAAGTCTGGGGGGTTTGGTTACTCGTGCTTCCCTGGGAAGGTTTCATTCACTGGTTAGCTCCAGGTCACATACTTCATCTATAGACAAGGGACTGGGGTCCTACCCAGGACACATGAAAATCAGGACATGCAGGACCAGAGCTCCCCAAGGAGTATGGGAATGTGTCCTCAGAAGCAGGGAGAAGGCCAGCAAGGAGGCAGGATGACAGCCATTCCAAAGGCTTCCCAGGAGGGAGGCCAGCCTTCCTGGGGGCCGTAGCCAGGAGCCCGGGCAGGTACTTGCCGTTCCTGCCCCTCCTTTCATCCAACCTGCAGGCCCAGTGGTCTCTCATCTCAGCCCCTCTCCTTATGTCTGCTCTCTCTCTATCTCTCTCTCTCTCTCTCCCCCCCCTGGGAGAGAGAATTTATATTTCCTCAACTCCAGCCATGTAAACCATCTGAGCATAGTTTCTTATTTCCAGTTCCTAATTTCTGGTACATTTAACTTTTGGTAGAGGAATGTACTATAAACATGACTCTAGGGAGGACACCATTGTCATTTGGGAGAATTTCTTCAAAATAAAAAGGTAATGGTAGCGGGTTGTAGAGAACATCTGTGGGTGGGTGTGTGCTTAGGAGAGATGTGTCTCCTTCAGACATTCTACAGCAGGGATTGCCAATCTTGGATTCACCCAAACATCATATACTATGTCCTGGGGTGTTGATGAAATGTAACCCTGATTGGGCTAAGGAGTTTACTGAACTCTTTAACTAAACATATCTTTGGATTGCTTTAGGATGATCGCTTCAGGTCTTAAAAGTTTCTCCAAGTTTTACCTAAAAATAAAATACTTCATCTGCCCAACTCGATCTGTGTACTGCCTGCACAAAGCAGGCCTAACCCTCTGCAGGCTCCGTGGCGGAAGGAGAGGCAAGAGGGGTTCAGCACTGGACAGCTCCCCTCCAGCCGAAGCCGCTCCTGACGTTGTAGATGCTGAGTAGTGTGGCTATGTGTGCCCTGGTTATGGGACTGGGGGCTTATCTCCACCCTGTCGTCCTTCCTTCTGTTTGAGATGTGTGTGGTAATACGTGTGAAAGCCAATTTAAGTCTTGTGCCTTTCCTCTGGGTTCTAGGGTGGTGTGGACGCACTCCTGGAGACGTGGGAGGCTGCAGCACCTCCTCCCTTGCCTCCTCTCTGCCATATCTATCCTGATGCTCTGAGGGGAGCAAAAGAGAATTTTGACTATCATACGAGCCCCTGCCCTGTGTTGTCCAGCCACCCCCTACAGTCCCTTCCTTCTGCCCATGTTATTAGTCATATGTTGCAGTGCTTGTGTTCTTGTGGTGGGGAGGTCTCTGTGTCTCAGCCTGGGGCTTGTGCCAGGCCATCAGGTGGGTGCTGTGGCCACACCCCAAAGTGTTGTGAGTCTGAGGAGGAAAAGCTTTGCAAGGACCAGCAATGCCACAGATGATGCTTTCAGGCACCCTTCTAGAAGTCAGGCTTCCCGCAATCCCATTCTCCCAGCCCGTCTTCATATATCAGGTGTGTTCTTCCACTCAGATGTTTATTTCATTATGTCCTATATTTCACATTCAATGGAGCAAAAGTAAGCTGAACTCTGCTACTAAAATCCAACTTTAAATCCCCCCAAAGCTAGGACATTCTTACTAGGAAGAACAATGAGCATTGGACGTATTTGTCGGTCCAACAGAGTCGAGCATTTTTAACCTTGTGATCAGTTGAATTTTACTAACATTGGGGAAACAGGTGAGACATGGTGACAGGCAGGTGCACTTTGTAACCTTTAACTACATACATCAAACGAGCACCCTAAACATCATTCAGATAAGAGCATCTCTTAAATGGAGCACGATCTAAACTGTTTTACCGTTATTGCTTACCCTTTTGTTGAAAGAAGTACGGTTTCCTTATAATGAGGTCATGTAATCTGAGTTAGGTAGGCTTCATTCTTGGAGGAAAAATGGCCAAATCTAGGCATGCTTCCTGTTTTGGAGAAAAGACTGAACACATTTAAAAGAAAAAAGAAAAAGAAACAAAGCACATTATCTTATTTTTTAAATCTTCTCAGGGTTTGAAGAAAACCAGACAGAACAGGATTTTTAAAAGACATACTCTAGATTGGATTCAGACTCGGACCAGAGAGAGACCCAAGAAACATAATCGCACTGATGTCTCAAGTGCGCCACACCTCCGCATTTCCCCTGGTCTCTGAATATCACTGTCTTGTGTGAAAGCAGGACATCTCCGGACCACCAGCCTCCTTCCATGGTCCATGAGATGGAGTGAGGCCTTTGCTGTTAGACACCGTGGCAGCAAGTGTAGTAAGGACCACCTTAGACCCACATTCCCCCATGTATTAACTCATGAACAAAGGTCTCCTCCACACCCACCATCTTCACCTAAAACTTCGTAGCCAAATGCATGGGTTTTTAAAAAGAAAGGGATTCTAGGAGGGTTTACCTTTTAAAACAAAGAAGAAAGAAAGAAACTCTAAGGGGATACTTTTTTGACTCCTGGTGGGGTGGATGGGTGGACCAGAGCTCGTGTTTAAAAGCCAAGCCGGTAGATGGGCCAGTGTCCTGAGTCATGGGTGGCTGTTAAATCTGTTTTCAGAAGCCAGTGGCCCCTTTCCTTTTCGCCTCTCTCTTATTTCTCCCACATCACAGCCTCCTTAATAATATTTGCGCAATTCCATGTGTGTAGAGATGTTGGTGGTTCTTCTGCTTCTCTGGTGCTCTGGTTCTCTGCCGGCTGGAGCACAGGGCTTGTCTGGGGTGAGCTGCTTCCTGTGTGTGACAGTGGACCATGGATGCGAGGACAGTGGCCAAGGAAAGTCGGCCTGTGCTGCCTTCACTGTGGGGTTAGATCCAGGCCTTGCTGTGGCTTAGCCTGGCGGACAAGGTCCTGAGTCCCTCCCAGGTGCCAGCGTCCCCATTCACACAGCCAGGGGTGCCCTCCCATCCCATAGGATGATGTCAAGGTCAAGCTCCATAACTAACTACAGGACGGCCTCCATTCCCTTCTCCTCTCTCCATTGTACTGAGTGTTGCTCTCCTGTGAAAGCAAAGTCCACACCAAAGTCTCTGTCACCAGGGTCACAATGGGTGTGAGTGGGAGTCAACCAGGACCCCGTGAATCCAGACACTTTCTCCAGGGGTCTGGGGAGGGATGCTGTGGAGGTGGGAATGACCCAGTACCTCAGGTGACCTGGCTCCCCAGCGGCACTTGGGGTACTGGATCCCTGCCTCTCTCCAGGCATCTGGCTGCATGGCTTCACACCAGGGGCACTGCTAGCTGTGCATCTAGCAGGCCCAGGGGGCGGGGGGCGCTGTGCAGTCCATTACAGCTGTGTGTCCCCCTCCTTCCAGCAGCATCACCACTCCATGCCAGCTCTGTTTCCTCTCCAGAGTAGGTGACATTGTTACGACCAGGCTCAGGACAGACTTTCTCACCCATGCTTGGTTTCACAGTAACTGTCCCCATGCATCCAGTGAGGTGTCTCCTGTCCCTGGGCTCATCTGCTCGCGACTCCTTCCCACCAACAACCTCCAGACCGCAGGACTCTTGTGATCCAGAGGGTGGGCCAGGCTGCGTAGGCGTCAGGTGCAGCAGCGGCCTGGAGACAGTTCCTTCCAATCTTTCCCATGTGTTGGAGATCTCTTGAAGGCCTAGATGTTGGGCCATAGAGAACCTGATTCTAGGATGCTCCCTTCTGCATCTAAAACATGCAGATTGTTCCATATGCTTTTCTGTAACTGTACTGTTCACTCACGGTACTTACACCGCAACACGCAGCCTCTTCTGATCCGTCAGGGACTGGAAGCTTACTTTGCATTGGGCTACTTTGTTGTATGGAAATATGTCACCAGGGCAACACAAAGTGTGGACTCAGGGGCTGTGATTTCACTGCAGTGACAGTGGCCCCTAGGTCTGGCTGGCCCTGGGTACGGCACCCCCAGGATGTACCACCAACGGGTCCTGATCACTCCCAGTTCCTGGGGAGGGCAGAGGCTTTGTGCGGGCTTGGCTTCCGTGATGCCCAGTGGTTCCTGGAGCAGAGTACCGAGCCAGGGAGGTGCCAGAGCGATGCTGAGGGACAAAGTGGGACAGGGGACAGCCCAGCTCTGCCATGGTGGGCCAGGAAGGACAGTGCAATTCACTGAAAGTTTGCTGTTTCGTTGCTTCTTTTCAATCAATGACTATACAGACAGTTTAATCCTTAGGTGCTTTGTTCTGACAGGTGCCAGCAGTGGCTCCCCCAAAACCTCTCCAAGGTGAGACCCCAGGAATCTGAGTGTAGCTCTCCCTCCAGCAGCCCCACCAGCTCCCTTCCTGGCTTCCATCCCTGAGACCTGGGATCAGCGGGAGCAGGGGCACCCCTGCACCCCGGGAGGCTTTGAGTACCTCGGTTAGCCCCGCAGTCTCCCTTTCCTCTCTTGGAAAGGGGCACGCCAAGAATTCCTACCAGGCGTGGTGCTTATTAGGAAGGCAATGCCTGATCCTGGGTATATTTTGCTTATCTAAACCATGTCAGGCTGGGGAGATGAATTTGCTGATTACTACGGACAGGTTAACTCTGTGAACCAACAGCTGTGCGTTTTGTTGACTTCAGGCGCACAGTGAGAGCACAGAGAGTCCGCCTTTCTAACTGGGGTTCACACATGATTCCCAGGTGGCAGGCAGCCCCGAGCGCATCCCAGACAGGAGTCAGTCCCTTCCAATCTGAAGTTGTCCTTGTTCTCAATCAAAAAAAAATCAGATCTTTTAAAGCATTCTTTTGTTTGGAAGAATCCAAATATGGTCCTTTTGTATTTTTCCGAAATCAAAACCTGTGTATTGTAAAACCCTCGAGGGTGAACGTGCTTGTCAGAGAGGGAGCTGGAGTGCTTTCTGAATCTGGCACGGTGGAACACGTGAGAATGCACGTGAGCAGGAGTGGAGTAACCGATATTAACTAGGAAATAATAAAGTCTGATTCTCTGCACTTTCCTTTTTTTTCTTGCTTCAAATTAAGGAGAGAAAGATGAAATGCTCATCTGCAAAAGTATGAGTCACTGAAGAGCTACACTGTGCAAAAATACACAGCAAAAATAGCTGTACATACAGAGGGTATTTTTAATATCCACAAAGAAGATGAGATGTAGGTGTTCCTAAGCCACATAGTGCAAAACTGAAATGTCTTAGAATATACTTAGAGTTTAATTATAGGCAAAAATCTACAATTCTAATCCCCCAGTGAGTTTCTCTAAACTAAAAATGCCCAAGATTCTCTATGCAATGGAAGTGAAACTTTCTGGGCCTTGTTGTTTGTGCTGCTGTGGGTTGGAGCCCTGGGTGTTGGGGGCCCTGCATACGGACTTGGGGGGCACAGTGCAGCAGGGCCAGAGTGGGGCTCCGACATCCCGAGACAGAGTGGCCTTCCTTGTTGTTTGTGTGTTTTCTGGAAAATCTTGTTGGCTATTTTTTGTTGTTGTTAGTCATTTTTACTAAGAATTTACTTTTTTTAGAGCAGTTTTAGGTTGGAGAAAATTTGCGAGGGAGGTGCAGGGGGTTACCACAGGCCCCCTACCACATCCACCCCTACCATGCACAGCTTCTCTGACTCTCCAGACGGGACATTTGTCCCAACTGATGAACCTGTCTTGACACGTCATTGTCACCCAGAGTCCACACGTGCCATCAGGGTCACTCTGGGTGCTGTACATTCTGTGGGTTTGGACAAATGTTTGGTGACATGTGTCTGTCATTATAGCATGTCACAGAGGAGTTCCACTGCCCTCAAAACCCCCTGGGCTCTGCCTGTTCACCCCTCCTGATCACCCCGTCCCCGGAAGCCATGACCTTTCCCCATCTCCAGAGTTCTGCCTTTTTCAGAGTGACACAGCGTTGGAACCGTACAGCCCGCGGCCTTGTCAGACTGGCTTCTCTCAGGCGTACGCATTTTAGTTTCATTCATGTCTTTTTGTGGGCTTGATAGCTCCTTTCTTTTTAGCCCTAAGGGATGCTCCATTGTCCATTCACCTACTGAAGGACACGCTGGTCACCTCTGGGTTTGGCAACTGTGAATAACGCGGCCCTACAATCCATGTCAGCTTTTTGTGTGGACCCCCATTTTCGGTTCCTTCGGGTAAATGCCCAGGAGCAGTACTGCTGGATCTCGGGGTAGGAGTAGGCCTGATTGAGGACGAAACTGTCCATTTGTCTACCAAGGGGGCTGAGGAACTTGTTTTAGGTCCTACTTTCGACTCACTAGCCAAATGCCCGCTGACAGTCCCCTGACCCTCAGCGTGTTGGCTGTGACACAGGCACCGTCACTGGGAAGCATGCTCCGCTGGTCCCTGTGAGGAGCACACATGTGGCTTTATTATCCCACAGCGCTACCTGCGGTGATTATCATCATTGACCTGGCCCATTTGTGGCCTGCTGGACACTGGCACATGCACTCCATCACAGCAGGCTCAGGAGCAACGCCATCTTACAGTTGCACGGAGTAGGGACACTGGATCCAGTATAGGGCCACAGATTAATAAGCAAAACCTGCACAGATTTGAAATGAGACCTGTTTGACCACCCCCCCCCAGATGATCTCCATGGCCACATGGCCTTACTACTCACCCTCCTCTTCCTGTGACCTGCATCTGACACATCGGCCTCTGGGGTCCTGCTGTTTCCTTCCTGCTGAGCAGGAAGCAAGTTCATGGTCAGTTCTCTACACACCCAGCAGCCCACTCTCTGGGAGGGGACATAAAGACCCACACACAAAGGCTGTGGGGGAATCAAGGATGAGGGAAGGGATTCAGGGGTCATAAAGGGCTGCAAGATGGGAACTTAAATGTTTTTTTCTTGAGGGGGCGTCTTAATTTTTATGATGCTAGTCTTCTCCAGGAAAAAATTATCTTCCTTGCGTGGTCTCTGGGCCTCACCCGTTTCACCGTTTTTTCCATCTGCTCTCCTTGCTTGGGGAACCTATTTGCTGGGTTGGATGAGATGCACAGCCCCTGTTGTGAGGTTCAGGTGAGGGGGCACCCCTCCCGGAGGGCAGAGGCATCCTGGGAGCACAGCAAAGCAGTTGGATTCAGCAGCAGGAACAGTGATCTGCAGGTGAGGGTACAACATCAACCCTCTGAGTGAGGAGGGGCAATGAGAAAAGCAGTCCATGACTCAGATCTTAGGATGACTTGGGCTCTTAAAAAACAATCTCAACAGCCCTTGGGCCTGACCAGTCAAGGTGCAATTCCTTTCTCTTTCCTCTCAGGGATGTCCAGCCTTTTGGTGTCTCTGCGTCACCCTGGAAGAAGACAAGTTATCTTGGGCCACACATTAAATACACTGCGACATGTAATCACAAAATAATCTCACAACGTTTTAAGTAAATTTACGATTTTGTGTTGGGCCGCATTCACAGCCATCCTGGACTGCATGTGGCCCACAGGCCACAGGTTGGACACCCCTGCTGTAGTTCAAAGAGCTGTAAACAGAAACAACCAGTATCAACAGCAGAATGAAGGGCTTTGTGTTGGAGTGCATCGGGCTGGCGATATTTGAGGTCGTGAAGACTTACGGATAACGTGGAGCCCAAACACAGCTCAGTGTGGGACAGGGGAAGGGGGGCAGGGGTGCAGTTCTAACAATGCCAGGCTCAGCCAGCCTTCAGGGCGGCCATAAAGGCGAATTTTTGTTTTGCTTTTTATATAATTCCTGATTTAAACCCACTAGGTTGTTAAAAATGCAGAATGTCCGGTCGGTTAGGCTGTGAGTCTATGACTAGCATAGACAGTTGTGACACGTAACTCACAATGTAACAAGGGCAGCCTATCAGCGAGACGCTCCCGAGTGCGGCCCGGGGAGGCCAGGGCTCCAGTCCCTTCTGCATCCCCTGCTGCTAACAGGGCAGAGCAAAGGGTGTCTGCTTCAAAGTCCAGAACCTGCTTAACAACTGGTCAGAGGAAGTAAGGTGTGTTTGTCTTCTCATTAAAAAAGAAAAGAAAAGGAAAGAAAAACAACAGCAGGAGGGATGAGCCAGGGGGACAGTATGCCTGCTGTTTGGAAGCTGAAGTTTGCAGGGGTCTCCCTGCCCTGGAGAACCCCGGCGCCTCGCTGGCCAAAGGCTCTGGCATCGGGGTGCCTCAATGAACAGGATTCATTTCTTATTTACACCCCCTTTGGCTTTCTCCGTGGGCGTCTGCTTTTCTCTATCATGGGATGTTGCAAGGGAGACCTTCGTAAACGCGCTCAGCCCCGCCTGCCAGGGACGCGGGCAGCTAATGTTTCCCGAGATCCGTTGCGCGCCGATTTTATGAGCCTTGCCGAGTGGGCCTCCGCCGCCACTGTGTTAGGTTCAGGACTGTGAACAGGGAAATGAGGAAAAGTTATTAACGAGCTCTGTTACGTGTACGTTCTGGCGAGCGTTGTCTCTCAGACTCGAGGGTGTTTTTCAGTAACAAATGCTTCGCAGGGCGAATGAATTCTGTGGAAAGTATCCCATGAGCCAGTTGGTTAGCTGCACTTGACTTTTTGGGAAATAAAAATGATGTATATGTGGGACTATTGGAAAGCCCAGAAGTATAATATAAATGTAAGGGATGCAAAGGAACATCAGATTCCATGGGCAGCTGGGCCACTTTAAACTAAAAATAGTAACAAGACCCATTAGCAAATATTTGCCCCCCCCTCCCCGGGAAAGCATTTAAGTGGGATTTCTGGTGACTCCTGGGAAGGGCTCTAAAGGCTTTAAATAATTAAAGCAGTTTGGAAATGGCCACCAAATCTCCGATAGTAAGGTTGTGTGTGTGGACTGCTGTTGGCCCAGCGGATGTTACACACACAGTCTGGTTACTGGGTTTCCGGGCCCCTACACACTCACACAAATGCGTTCTCAATAGTAGGGTGAAGATCTATGTTCGCTTAAAAACTCACAAGAAAAACGTGTTTCTTCCCAATATCGTGAAACTTAAGAATCTTTTCTTCTCATCTACATCTCTACAGCAGCCCCTAAAAGCTAATATTGTCTGAATGTCCATCAGTATATCTCTGAGGTCTGTCTAGAAAGAGTCCACTCGTTGTTAATATAACGAGAACAGTTTGCACAACATCGATGTGACCTGGCAGCCAAGGAGCGTGGACTGGAATGCACATGTGTGAACAGTGATGACTTCACTGTACTAGTCAGTGGGGCTGGTAGATGCCGTTGAGGGAGCCTGTGCACTGTGTGGCCATCACATTCAACATGAGTGAGTAGAGCAATGAATCTGCATCAAATGTTGTGTTAAGCTTGAATATTCCTTCGTGGAAACTCTTCCAATGATTCAGAAGGCCACAGCTGTGGGCAGTTGGTGATTGGCAGCTTCATCATAACAATGTGCCTGCTCATGCATCACGTCTTGTGCAGAGGTTTTTGGTGAAACATCAAATCACCCAGGGGACTCAGCCCCCCTACAGCCCAGATTTGATGCCCTGTGACTTCTGGCTTTTCCCAAAGTTAAAATCACCTTTGAGAGGGAAGAGATTTCAGACCGCCAATGAGATTCAGGAAAATACGATGGGGCAGCTGATGGTGATTGGGAGAACTGAGTGAGGTCCCCAGGGGCCTACTTTGAAGGGGACTGAGGCATCCTTGTCCTAGGTACAACGTTTCTTCTATCTTCTTCAATCATTGTCACTATTTTGCATATTACATGGCTGGGTACCTTCTGGACAGACCTTATTCTGCCACAGAAGTAGCTCAAAGAAGGGCCCACTGTTTCCTCAGACAAAGCACAACAAGAACTTTTAGTTCCGAAGAGCAATAATGTGGAATCGGCACGGACTCGGAGACGGCTGTTCTGGCCAGATGCTGCCATGCCAAGTCTACAGGACCTAGATACACCTGATTCCTTAAAGGCCGCCAGGTGAAGCATGGTGACAGGTGGTGACAGAGGTACCCGCACCCAAACCCCTTGTCGGGGAATTTCCAGGAGGAGCTCCCTGCAGAAAATGCCTCTGATGTGTAAAGTCATGATCTGCTCCATGCTTACCCTGGGCCGGTTTCTGTGCTGAGTGTTTGCACGTGTGTGTCATAGGACATAGAAAACACTTCAGGGACCCTGGGGAAATTTTGTGTGTTTCCCAGGGTACAGGAGTGCCAACATGCATGTATTGAAAGGGACTAGGAAAGAAAAAACAGAATCAGGATTTGGGAAAAATCATCAATTTCTGGAAGAATGGGAGGCCACATGCAGTGCTGCTACAGTGGCCCTGGACTTGGCATTTGCCAAGCAGAGGAGCAGCCCAAGTGTGGCCCTTTGCCAGACCTCTGTCGCGGTGGCTCTTCAGTGACAGCAGATGAGAATATTAGTTCCCATAAGGAATTCCAGCCATGCGAGGGGCATTTCATAACACCGAGCTTATATTTAGCGCATCCTGATGTGTGTTTATGAAGAAGCAATGATGTTTATATTTATATCTAAGCACGGACTTTATGTTGATATGCTGGGCACACAATTTCATAACCATCACCAACACAGGCCACAGGTTTGGTTGTTACTTTGCACAGCTATCCACAACGGGGTCGTGTGGGAGTCGGCCATCATGGATTCGACGTTTGCCTCGTGTTCTCACAGCAAGCGTGCTGGGGGGGAGAGCGAGCCCCCTGTGGTGGTTTGAGGCTGAGACTGGGGGGTCAGAGCTGAGATGCACACCCACCCTGGCTTGCAACGCCTGGGGGTTGAGCGTGGAGGGCCACGTGCTCCCTTCTTCACGTGTGCAATTTGACTTCCTTTTGTGTGTATGTTGCGTTAAATTCACACACATGCAGTGTGTTCAAAGCAGATCCTCGAAAACAGCCTGAGGTAGGGCACGCTTCATTGCGTGCCTGGGATTTGCTGATTAAAAGCATTTTTTTCAAGGGTGATGCTTCGGGTACACGCTCATTTGTGTGCTTTGCTCTATTTCTAGTCCTGATATTATTGTGCTAGGTTTGCAAGTGCACATCCAAGCCTAGCACCAGAACCGACAGGGCAGTGCTGGTAGGGAAGCACCCGCACCGCCCCCACCTCTGCTCAGAGGCAGGCATCCCCCTCCCCAAGGGCACGAGATCACTTACCAGACCCAGTTTTCTGGTTTCATCCACCTGCTGAGTCAATTAGGCGTAATTGTTTCTGTCACCGCCTCACCCGCCCGCTGCTCCTGGGAGATGCCCTCTTTTTGGGGAGCTTTAGCTGCCTCTGGTAAAGTAACCGCACGGTAAAACAGGAAGTCCAGGCAGGACGGCTGCCTTTAATCCTCTCCATCTCCGAGTCTGGCAGCGCCATTCCGGAGGGCTGGTCTAAATAAAGTGGTTGCCATGAGACGCAGCCTGGAGGTAATCACACTCAGCGCCACATTTCACCAGCGAGAAACCAGTCACGTTGCTTATAACGCTCAGCCAGATCTGTATTAACAAGTACTTGTGAGCCCGTGGTGTGCTTTGCCACACACCAGTGCCTTCATCCTCAGTGACATTGTCACAGTGTCACTCTCTCATTTTAAAAACGAACATACCCAGAAAACAGAGACGTGATCTGCGGAAGCTGCAGCCTTGGGAATTGGTAAAAAGTAGGATTAAAATGTAAATCGTACGGTTCTGAAAGAACACTCATTGTATTTCCACGCCTGCTCCTACCGTCTCTTTGGAAATACAAGATGCATTGCTGAGTGCAATGCGTGGCGCCTTTCAGGGAAATTGGAATGGAGTACAGTTGGAGATCTGAAACTCAATTTGCCTGGTTTTGCTCCGTCAGGTACAAGAAGCTCGACTTTGACACAGAGGAACCATCCTGTTTAAATATTTTCTAGGTGAGAATACCGGGAGGGATCATTTAGCATGAGGCTTTGTGCCGAAATGGAGAGCAATGTCGCCTGCACCACGAGTTCACAGAAATATGATGTTCCCTCTCAGCAGGGGACCCTGGGACCCATTCGTCCTGGGTCTTGTCATCGCTTGTCTTCTTCTCCCCTCAGCCCCAGCCTTGCCTGACACAGATAAGGACCTTAACTGCTTGCCAGAGATGCCGTAAAGATGGTACGCGGAGAAGTAGCAGTGTGCAATAATTGCAAGATTAATAGTGATGCTTTCTTTGCTGCTCATTTACACGTTCAGGAAGGTTTTGGAATGAAGGCCACATCTCTCCTTATCGAGGCGTTTATGGAAATAGTTGCTCTAGTGGCTACAGCAATGGGTCGTCTGGATTCCTCTTCAGCTTGGCTTGCTGGCCTGTCCTTGACCTTCCTCACAGCCTCCTGCGCTGGTTCATACTTCCTTGAACCTGTGGTGTCAATGACTCATTTGAGGGAATGATCACATCTGTAAATTCTCGGGACTTGACGTACTGTGTTGTCCTCCTGGTGTTCCTGAGGATGCTGTGCTGCCCTCTGCCCACAGCCCTCCCTTAGTGTTGGCTGATCCCAGAACGGCTGCCGTGCTCTGCCTGTCTCTCTCTCTCTCTCTCTCTCTCTCTGTCTCTCTCTTTCTCTGTTTTCCATGTGCCTCTGTTACTCATTCTGTGCTGCATTAGATTATAGGAATCTTGTCCTACCAAATCAATACAGCTTTTTGATGGATTTTAATGCTTACAAAGACCACCTCCCAGCACACATTCTACAAAGGATCGAGCAGGGTGCGGACAGCGTGTATATTCCACGAGGCACCTGACCCCTTTGATCACACCAGACTCTGCGTCGATTCAAAGTCTTTTCTCTTTGCGACTCAGAAATAATGAGAAAAATGAGTGTTAACTGAAGTGTTCTTTTAATTAACAGTAGTGTGCTGGCTATGAACTTCTATCTAATTTTTATTTTGTTTTTCTGTCATTCTCAAAGTAGTTCTCATCTGTAATTCTGTACCCTTCAGACGGTGCCCTTTGGAGTCCTACTATGATAAACCAGTGCGTGCATTTTTATACCCTTCTGTTTGATCTTTTTATTTCCAAGCGGATGCAGTCACCACATACACACTCTAGACCCTGTTCTCCTTATTTCATCATTCATAGGCATTCAGCAACTCCAGATACTGCTCTCTTTGAGTAACATTTTTTTATGGAGTTGTTCATCTGTGTTCTGTGTCATAAAACTCGATTCCTCAGATTTCGCATCTGGCCCGATTTCATCTTCCTGTTTTTCTCTGGTTTATCTTCAAGTCCCCTCTTTTCTAAGTTAGCTATGTGGGTCCCCAAATTAAAGAGCCATGAAATTCCAGCGTACGATGAGGGGAATGAGAGATGTGCTGCAGAGCCCCTCGGGTGGGCTCTGTTCTCAAGGATTGTTGTGTCTCTGTCTGTTGTTTCCTTGTGCGTGGGGGCACCTTGCAGATCCTGGTGCACTACACTCAGCTAACTCTCAGCTGACATGTTGTACCTCGTGTGTATATCTTGCTAAGGTAAAGCAGTTTTAAATTATCTGCTATAAGCAAATAAATATCAAACCTATCATCCTACATGGCATTTTTTGATCCCTATACTTACATGATTAATATATATTTGTCTGCTGATGTTTTTGAATCAAATCTAGATTAAATCACATTGCAGTTTTCTGCTCCTACTCACTGCCTCTTTGTTTGGTTTTTTGAGATCTTCACTCATATACTCAGTTACTAGAATTTACCCCCCAAAACAAGATTCAAATTGCAGTGTTACTTTTCCTCATAAATGCTAAGTATTTCACATTTTTTTTAAAGGAAAAAAGAACAGTTTGTATTAGGCAATTCAGTGGAGGTGGGCATAGATGGTTTTTAAACAGGGATTGATATAATTCAAATTCTTTTTATTTTCTTGAGTTTCTGTGTTGGGAATTCATGGCATGGCTGCGGATTAATGATACTAATTACATCATTAAGTCATTGCATCAGTATTTAAAGGGGAGCAGTAATGTGCATACTGAGCGTGATGCCCATATACCAATGTGCTAAGAATGATGATAAAGTCGCAAGTCGGTGTCCGTGCATCAGCCGAAAAGCAAATGAAAGAAAGGCCTTGTAAATGAGTCCCTGCTTCCCCCACCCCAGTGTGGGTGGGAAAGCAGGGCTCGGTGTGAAAGTAAACTTTCTTTAAACAGCATCATACAAACTGACTGGGGAAGCCATCCAACAGAATTCTTTATCGGGAACACAGAGGACCTTTGAGCCGGGCGGCCCAGGCCTCCGAGAGCAGCAGGACATCAGCAAGTCAACGGCTCGGAAACAAGAAGAAGCTGTTGGGACTGCGTGCCTGTCTCTGATTTCCGGGGCCATGGCACATCCGACATCTTTGACGGAAAGCTTCACACTTGTAAAACTGACTGCTGGCTTGCTGTGGGATTTCTCAGACGGCGGTCAGTTCTGCAGATAGACTGACATATGTATCTTTAAACACTACAGGTCTTATATTCCAGCGATGTTAGGGGATGGAGTGAGAAAAAAGTATTTCGTACTTTATCTGTGGTCACTAATAGACTCATGATCTACCATTCCCTGAACAATTCAAGATGAGCCACATGTCAAATCTACAGATCAAGTTCAGGAAATGTTATTGGCCCAAATTAAGCAATGGGGACACCCGATCTTGGGGTGGCTGACAGACATCTAGGGGACCCTGCAGCTGACGAGAAATGACGCCACCAGATCTGAACCCCGTCTGACTCCTACACTCAAAATCATGCGATTTGGGTGTGGCCTTTTATGTAGGCACTTCCGTTTTTACGGTTTCTGGTCTGCCCCTGCTCGTTGTAGGTCTTCAAGTTGTCTTTATTACGAAATGTTTATTAGGTTTTCAACATTAAAACATCCTTTAAGAGTTTGCTCAATACACTTTCTTCAAAGGCATGTGTGGCTGGTAATAATGGTCCCTTATCAGCCTGAGCAGTGTCTCCTGAATCACAGCTCACTCCAGTGAGCCGGGCTGTATGATACGAGAGCTGGTCAGGCCCCCACAAATCTCCAGTGGAGTTAGAGGCTTGGAGTCTGCGGGTGAAAAGAAATCCTGCCAGTAGATAGGTTGTATGGTGTAAGGGTTTTAAACAATTGCAAAATAAACATGCTTAGTAAATCATTCCAAGATTAAAGTATCTTTGTGGGTATTGAGAGTTAAAATATTGATTCAGTAAATGTTATTGCCAAGGAAGGACATTACTACAGCCCTGGGGAGAATTAAAAAAAAAAATCTAAAAGAAAGAATGACATAGCTTAATTAAAATAAAAAGAATATTACTTTATTTCTCTATAGGCCATTTCATATATGGAATTTATTTAATTTGTTATACTTCATTTTCATTATTAAAATTAAGTAACAATTTTCTTATTAAAATTAAATATGGATACTACATGTTTTCACTGAAAACATTATTTGAAGCCTGGAATCGAGGGGAATATGGCACACTATTAAAAAGTCAGTTTGGGGATTTTAGCAGGAATTAAATAGCTGGTCCGCATGATTCCTGGCCGACTGCCCATAGGACAATTAAACTATGAGGACTTCTCGTCTTTTCATTCAATCACTGAGCCAAGTGACCAAGCGTGTTGTCCTGGCACCGATCATGAGTGTGCTGTGCTATACATCTGGGGGAGACACGTGCACATGTAACGTGCTGTCCTCACGCCACTGTCACCCAGGTCGGAAGGAAGCAGTGTCAGCACACTGTTGAAATGAACAGGACCTCGGCCAGGGTTCAGTTGGCGCCCTCTCCCAGCTGTGCCCTGAACCGAATCACCGACTCTTACCTGGACCTCGGCTTCCAAGGAGGAGCATGACACGGGACTGGACGTGATGTCCTGGAATGTGGGTTCGCAGTGAGAAAGTGCACAGTGCTTCAGATGTGGTGTCACGTGTGGATACGGTTTCAGCATTCTGTGTGCACCTCGTGGCTGGGTTTTCTGTCGAATGAAGGGAGAAGATAAAAACGTGATTGGCTGGTAGCAAGGTTGTGACGTAAGCAGCTGGGGACACAGATCCCCTGAGCTAGTTCGTCACCCATGCCCTCCTCGTCAAGCTTTGGGTGGCTCTCAGGTGCCACCTCTGAGTCCTGGAAGGCCGACACCAAGACTGTGCTCAGTTGTCCCCTTGGACATTCGCTTGAATTCCTTCCAGTTTACAGAGCTGTGTCAGTGACTCAGACGTCATGAAAAAGGCCATTTCTGCATGAAGTCTCCTACAATAACACAGACATTGCACAAGTACTGTGTCTGCAACACCCATTTCTTATCATGTGTAAGAGCAACAGCAGCTCCCCATGAGGGCGAGATCTTTCTTCAGATTGAGTCAGATGGGTGGAAGGACAGTCAGATGGGTGGAAGGACAGGCCAGAGAGAGGATGGGAAGATTCACCAAGCAAGGGGCAGATTCTGTTTCTGGCTCCCAGGGAGGAGGGCGGGGCCCTGGGCCAAGGAAGGGATGTTGCAGAGTGGAGAATGACCCTGGCAGTCACCCGGCCAGGACAGAGGACCTGAGCTCTACGACCACATGGAATTGAATCCTGCTGAGGAGCTGGATGAGCCTGGAAACCCCTTCTCTCCTGAGCCTCCAGGAGGAAGGACAGGCTGCCAACACCTTGAGTGTAGCCTGAGGAGACCATGTGGAACTTGCGCCCTCAGAACAGCAAATGGAAAATGGTCCTGTTTTCAGCCCCATGTTTGCGGCGGTTGTGGCAGCGGTAGACTGAGCTTGGGCTGAGCCACACGTGCCCCTGCAGGCCACTGCGTGGAGCAGGCCTCACTGTCACGGTGCAGCCTCTTAAAGAGGGTGGTCATTATTTAAGGAAATACGGACAAGCTTCCAGAATGCATGAAAGTGGAGAGTCACTGATTTTCTGTGCAAGGCGCCCATACCTGGGACATGGGTGAGGGCAGGAACTTTTCCTTGGTTCAGTTCTTGATTTGACTGAATAAAATACACAGTGTAAATCAGGGATTTCTGTGAGTCTCTGTGTCTGGTTACACTGCACACACCCGTTCTGAGTGGTTCCAGGATGTCTTTCCTTTGAGTGGAAAATGCCCAGCAGCAAGCCAATCACGTCTAAATGAATTGCTAATGCGTAGCTGCAGGCTCTTGGAATGCAGCTCCTCGGTGCTGACTTCAAATAACATTTGATTTCAGATTTTAAACCGAAAGCCAAGTGTCCTATAATAGTTATGAAGTGCTCCCCAATATAGTCCAAAGCCCGGTGTGCTTTGTAATCAGTTTACATATCATCAGCCGGAAGAGGGGTAAGTGCTGTGGAAATGTGGTGGAGAGAGCTGGTGTTCGAAGATGGATTCACAGGGGTGTTCTCAGTGGGCATCCAGGCCATGCCTCCAGCAGCTGTGTGTCTGGGCCTCGGTTCACTCTCTGTCGTGTGGGCTTAGTCACATCTAAGGAGTCTGCTACCACGTGACCCGACCACTTGCATGTGCTGAGCAGAGGCGATATTAGAGATTTTTGAGTTGATAGTGAGCGGAATTGGGTGCAGTCCATCTTAACGGTGCTTGCAGTGTGATGAGAGAGGTGTGGATCGAGAAGGTACATACCCAGCGAAGTGGGGAGCCACACCTGTGCCCAGTGCCGTGAGATCATCTGTGATCCGAGACGCGGGAGGGCTGTTAACTAAGGCGGCAGGTCAGGCTGTGGAGCGAGGCCTCTTGCACACAGGAGAGCCTCCCCAGGCCAGGCCCCGGTCCTGTGGTAAGGGGACCCTGCCTCCTGCCTGGTCCGAGCAGCTTGTGCTCGGTGACCAGATGGGCCAGGAGGAATCGGTGATGTTTGCGAGGGACCATCCATGTGGGTTCTAACAAGCCATGTTTATGACTTTTGTCATCTCAGAATACAGGGAAGATATGGGCACGACCGTATTTGTGTTCTAGAAAATCGCTGTCCCCCCAGTGAGAATGAATAGGTTACGTGGAGGGGAATGTGTGACCTGCCTGTACCTTTTAAGAGGCTGCTGAAGCATCTCCGTGGGAAATACAGTAGCTTGGACTGGCGTGGAGCCGGAAATGGGGGGAAGTGGGTGGAACTCGGGACCATGAGAGCCAACAGGTGCGAGAGGTGAATGAGTGTCAGGGCCGAGGCGGGTGTCAGGAGCGGGAACGGAGAGCATCTGCATGAAGGAGCACGGGGCTTCTGGGCAGCTCTCACTTCCTGGAGTAAGACAATGTTTTCAAAATCTCAGTCAGTAAATCAGGAGAATTCATGCTTTTAATAAAGAGGCAGAGGCTGAGGGGGACAGATGGTCTTCAAGAGAATAAGTCAATCACAATGGAGAGGCACTCGGTAAACCACAGAAAATGCTGTCCAGGATTGTGGTGAATTTCACACCTGAAAGGCAGGTGCGGGGCCCACAGCCTGTCCTGTGCGTGGCCCCAAGGTGAAGGCAGACTATCCTGTGCGCAGCCCTGAGGCATTGACGTCCAGGTCTGCTGGGCGGAGAATGCGTGGTCAGCGACTCTGTTCTCTCCACTGACCTTCCCGGGCCCCAGTTCCCTCCTTCAGCCCCCGAGAGTGACAGTTAGTAACCCTCCGAGGGTTCTTGCTGATGCACGTGTGTGGTGGGCCAAGTGAGGTACTGGTCAAAGAGCTCTTTGGGTAAGTGGGTGTTTTTGTTTAAAAATAAAATATCCTAAGTAGTCACACATCACTCATAAAATATTAATTCATAGATATGTTTTAGAAATGATCTTCTGATAGTAAATTATTCCAGAGTGTGATTCAGGGTACCGGGGAGCCCCAAATGCTGTGTGGTGACATTGTGTTTGGTTGTTCCTTCTGTGTGACCCCCTCGTTCAATGGAAATGCCCCACTGTGACCGGGATCCTTAGGAAAGTGTGATAAGAGCCATTTACTGACCACAGCGATGAAGGTTCCTTCAGGCACAATCTCGGGCACTGAGAAAGCCCCCGTGTCCAGTACTTTATACGCATCACTTCGCTTTACCTTATCTGTAAACCCAGGAGGCGTGTGGCATTATTATCCACATCTTCCTAACACAGCTGAAATCTAGACAGGCCAGGGAGACGGTCAAGGTCATAGAGCAAGTCAATTATGAACCAGACCTGTCCAACTACAGAACCCAAGCTGTTAACCCTTTGGCCTCAGCAAGTCTAATAGATATACCTGCAATGGCTTTGTTCGCAGACTCATACAATAATTCTGCGATATGCATTGGCTTTTTCTTCACTTGCAAACTAAGCCTAATTTTTCAGGTGAGGAATCAGAAACCTATGGGCGCACGGCTAGGAAAGGGAGGGTGAGCAAAACCAGGGATTGGGGCCCCCTAAGCTCCCTGTCCTTCCTACCCGAAACAAGACTGCTTACATTTCCATTGGTTTCATTCCCTTCTCCCCGAGGGTGTGCTGACCCCAGGGACCAAGCCCCAAAGGAGGGGAGCACTCCAGCGTGGGGCGGGGCTCAGGTGGCTCCAAGTGGGCGTCTCCCTTGTTCGTCATTACCTTTTCTCTTTATTTGTAGGCGAGTGTGCCACGGATGTCTTACTGTGTGTCGGACAGGGTTTTAGGAGATGGGGCGGCACATTGAGCACACACTCAACTACCCGGACTGGGGACTGCGATGGCGTGCCATCGCCAAGAAGTGTTTGGTTTGGTTTTGTTGTTACTCTGATCGCCTGTCTCTCCACTCCATTGACTTTCCCAGGCCCCAGTCTCCTCTTTCAACCAATGAGAGTGATGATTAGAAACCCTCCTGGGGTTCTTGTAGGTGTGCAGTGTACAGCTGGCAAAACGAGGTAATGGTCAAATAGCGCTTTGGGCAGGTGGTCTGTCTCTGTGATGGAAACTGTCCTGATGAATCAGCCCGATCTGAGCCCTTCCCACCCTGCCTAGCTCACTGGACACGCCCTTCTTTTCACAGTTCCTTAAATGCACCTCCAGCGAATTCTCCGCTCTTCCTCTATTCTTTTTGTCCTTGGCTGCTCGTTTGTATGATCTCATTATCTATATCTTAATTAACTAATGAGTTAGTTAATTGCATTCCTCTCTTTCCCGTGCGTTTTCTTCCTGATACTATAATTTTGAACACAGTAGGTATCCAGCAAACACTTTTTGAACCGAATTGAACTGTGATAAATTGAATTATGCATTGAAACACTGCATAGTAAATTATCTTGAAAAATTATCTCCAGCAATCTATCATCTGGCAGTCTGATGGTGTCTTCTTTCAGTTTCATCAAAAACAACGAGTTTAAAACAAAGTGACTTTCAGCAGGATTTGCTACTCCAAAATTAGTCTCATTTATTATCAAAACCCTCTGTCTGGCACGCAGGCCGCCATCATTGTGAGGTTCAAGGTAGGTGGGCCGTACGCCATTTTTTGGGGGGAAGTGGAAAGTAAAAACAATATAATGAACAAAATCTGAGATAAAAATGACAGCACTTCCTCAGGCAGATTATATTTAGGATAAATATCTGTGGAAAGATGTGGAAATTGATTCTCTTAAATTTCTCCTTTTTTATCTGTTGCAAAGTCTTCAAGTGGACAGGTGTATGAGGTTCCTTCCAAATGCTGCAAAATATAAAAAAGAAATATAAGACAAAGTGTGTGGGGATGTTTCTGAGTCCACACACTTTGAGAAGTGAAAATTCATGCCTATAAATCATAGACTAAGCCATACGTTCCTGGATGAAATAAAAGTCAGTAGCTGAGGAGAGATCGTTGGTTAGGGAAATTCAGAATGTAAAAATTGAATTTCAAATGGACTTCCAAAGTGGGCAGAGGGAGAATCTTATTTTAGCCAATGAAACAGAATGAGCGGAAACAGGCGAGCGTGGCGGGTTAGTGGACAATGCAAATGTTGATCCAGTGGAAGGAGAAGGCTCGGCTGCTCAGAAAGCGATTCGGTGACAGAAGTCGTATGGGGACAGGCTACGCAGAGCCTGGGAACACAGAGGTTTGGAGTTAGGGAGGAGAGAGCGGCAGGAGGAAATCTCCACTGGAGATAAATTAGATTTCCATCCGTTTCCAACACAGATCGGAAAGGAGAGACAACCAAAGGCAGACAGAACAGTGTGTCAAGGTAGCAGGCCATCGCGACGGGGGCTTCCCCAGAGGACTTTGTCATAGATGTCCTCATTTATCGGTGCCGTCTTGGGCAAATCGCTGTGTCAAGTGATGTCAAGCAACCCTCCCTACAACATCATGATTTTAATGTTATTTCCATTTTAAAACTGGGAAAGCTATGACTTTTCAGAACACACTCAACACAGCAGTCTGCAGAGCCAAGACTGGGAGTGACTCTCCGAGCGCAGGCAAAACACGCAGCTTCCTCACCACACACAAAGGACACAGGGCGGGAAATTCAAAAGACAGTTATTCCTAGGATTTTAATTAGAAGAATTGCAATGGGAAAAAAAATCACCTTCAAGTAATCCTAGAAAATGTATTTTTAAACACAAATCTTTGTTAATTAGTTCCCGTCCTCAGGTGTGCAGAGAAATGCTGTTTTCTGTTTTGTTTCTGCTGGAACATGGATGGGAAAGATGCTGCTGGAGCTTTGCAATGCTTAAGGAGCTCCACGCTGGGGTAGGAGGGTTTGCAAACACAGGACTGTCTGAGTGGCAGGCGGCTCACGGGGCTCTGGAAGCCCCATCAGGAAGGGGACAGAAGATGCACTTCTTGCGCCGTGTACTCCTGAGTGCAGATAACTCGGACTGGCGTTGCCATTTACAAACTAGGGAACGTGTACCATTTGGGAGTCAGTTTCCTAGTTAGGGGTGGAAAGAGATGGGACTGTTCGCATGGACCGCGGCAGGTGCGGCTTGCTCTATTCGTCACTGCACGTGCAGGTGGGCAGCATCATCCGGGGTCGCCGTGTTTGCCCTTGCTTGTCTTTCTACCTTTTTATTGTGGAAGTGATAGTCACCCACGGCTGTGAAATCTGATGATCGGAAAAGGTACGCACTGTCATAGTTTTGCTCTACAGAGCATGGTATTATTTAAAAAAATTTTAATAACAGTTCCTTTCCAGTAATGGGGGCAATATTCATGCTTTCAGCTGGCAGACCCCCTGGGCTCCCTCCCACACAGAGATAAATCAAAGGCACTACCTACAGTTCACACAGAGTGACAAATTTTTACAGGAAATGGTGTGCCACAGAGGACAATGGTTTTGGGACTTGAATTACACAAAATAGCAACACCATGATATATTTAATATTTATGTTCTCGTAGTATCATTTTGTGGAAAGATCCTGGTGTGTTGTGGAAGCTACAGTTTCTTCATTGGCTTTAATGAGTGCTTGAAGGGACTGAAAAATTTAAATAAACAGATGCTGAAAGACGTGGATATCTCAGGCCTCTCGCTACCGTGGAAACTCTGACACATACATGAGCTCCAATATGAAAAATAGGTTGGGAACCTGGGAATTATCTAAATCCACAAGACAAAAAAAAATCTTCCCACTCTTTTAGAAAACAGTAGTTTAAGTTGATATTTTTAGAGAGCAGCTTGGCTGATTTCCAATCTGGGCAGAACATTTAATTTGAAAAATTCCTACTCCCTGGAATGCTAATTGTCTTTCCAACTTAATACTCTTAAGAACACAGAGGATAACTTAAAATTATCTTCAATTTACTTGGATCCCAACTCGCTAAAATTGTAAAATGGTAATCTTTAAGGAAACCATTAATCCAGTGACTGCTACTTTGCACACTATTGCTAAATCTGTATATTTCGGTCTACTGTATTTTCAAAAACATGATCTCATACCCGCCCACAACACCCATCAAATCATATGCATTTCTCTGATCCCTGCACAAGACCATGACTCACTAAATTCTGCTGTGCACACGGCCACTCTGTCATGGCCACAGTAGTAGATGTTTCACAGGGAAAGGAAGACTATTGAGGGATCTGTATAAACCCTCTTGTGTCTGAGGAGTCGGGGATGGGTTGCCCAATGCACACAGCATGCAGTCTGCTGGCAGTTAGCAGCTGCTTCTTGTAGAATTTAAATGGAAAAGTAGACGTTGATTTCCTACCAGAGTCTAATATTTTGACATGTCATAAGTCGTGTGAGGAATAGGATGATTTTTCAGACTTAATATTTACAGAGCTCAGGGTTATGTAGTGATAGTTTGATCTTGTGTTTTATGTATTTTTGTTTGTTTTCCTTCAGGAAAATATCTCAAGTGGAAATTAAAACATAATTACTTAATAATATGAATTCAAGTGTTTCAGATAAATCGCACATATTAAGAGACGATTGCATAGAAACCCTTGAACTATTACCACGTTGCATACTGTCTCTGTAATCATTGGTATATTCAAATCGGAATTGCCTTGCAACACACATTACCATTCACATCTCAGGGACCATTAATCCTTTGCATGTAATTGGCTAAAAAATGGTCACAAAGTAGAGGAATCAGTTATTTGTAAAGTAAACAACTTATAAGAGAGTACAGCTTCTCTTCCTATGCCCCCCCCCCCAGGAAAATGACTGGCATGTCACCGTAACCATCAGTAAGTGACTCAAGGGTCACGGAGCTGTGTCCCCTTCCTCCCATGACACAGCCTTCTGTGGGCCATCCTACCGTGTACTCAAGGATTCTGGTCAGAAGAGGAAACCCTGGGGTGGTAAGGGATGGCCTCAGCCGGGAGGGAAAAGAGTTACTGTTTGCGTACAAAGCACGGAGACCTTGCTATGAGTTGTTCATGCCTTGTCCAAGATAGTTTCCAACAGGAAAATGCAGGGTCAGTGTTGAATTCCGTAGTACCCAATAGTCCCTGTGCGAAGTCGGTGGTCTCTGATTTCTGTTTTGTTTCCTGTATGAACCCCGTTGCCTTTGACATTTGGGGCTGACTTGGTGTAACCTCCGGTCACACCACAGTTGTGGACACAGGGTGTTACAGATGTGCTCCAGGTGCCTCGTGGCACGCGTTCAAAGGGCTGAAATAACGTGTGTTTGCAGATGGCTTCCTTTTCCGTCCCCTCCCCCCATTCACAGCCAGATATTGGGGAAGATAAACCAGTCTAGACATTTCAAATTGTGACCTTCTCTGCAATGTGACTGTGCCAAGGATAGATACATGAGACACCTAATAAAGATTATTAACTCCAATGCACACCAAAGGGAGATCTGTTCTTAGTGTTAGTAAGTGGTGTAATTTAGATCCATTTGTTGGCCTCATTTCAAGGAGCTCAGAGGGGGCTGTGGCTCAGGAGCCCGGATCGAGTTGAGGAAGCAAGCGCAGGGGACAATTCTGGAGACGCATCTGTGTCTGGAATGATGACCTTCCTGAGTGGGGGGGGGACGCACGGCAGGGCATGGGGGCAGAGACGAGACTTCTGCCCTGCGCTCACCCAGGCTGACCGCTCAGACCCGGACACTGAGTGAGGCTCCTGGGTCGATGCCCAACTATGAAATTTTGAAATGTAGATCGATCTTGTTTTTTGAATCTTCTTTACTTGGAGGTGTGTACATTCACATATGTAGATGAAGACAACTTCCATTTGAATGAAAGCAGTTTCAACAACTGAGACACTTAAGGAAAGTACATGTGTGGATACGCTATGAGGAGATATTTAATACCTCGGAATTTAGGTAGATTTTATCAGATTGTGCTATTCATTTGACTTTCCCACCTCCCTGATCAAATTACCAGTATCAGAAGACCACACAGGTATCTCATTAATTTGGGCTCCGAAAGAGCACAAGCAAGCGCCGTGCAGAAACGTCTTAGTAGCATAATCACGAGTATGCAAGACACTCCTGCTCCCCTGTGCTAGGGGGCGATTCTTTGCCTCTTAGATTTATTTCCCTGTTGTGTCACTGAAGAGGGGACATTGACTTGAAAACACCAGCCACTGCATTCTCATCATGTGTAGCCTCTTTGCTCTTAATTAGGACCTTGAGTCCTAATATATTATTTAACAGTAGTGATCAGGTTTCCCATGTTAATTTGGGCTACTTTTCCACTAAGCATCTTCCACTATAAATTTTCATGTGTTATTCTGCTTTTTCATTTATTCACAGAATTATTAAAAATGTTAAAGCCAAAAAAAAAAAATGGAACTGGTCACAGGGAAAGTAGCTCTGACCTAATTCATTATTTCAGAATACATAATTTCTGGATCATTTGATTCAGCAAAAAATCCTTATTTTAATCAAGGAAGTTTATTAATTTTAATTTGCAGATATGAAATCGTAAGTGGTTTGCAGTAAGAGGGGACCATTTGCAGCGACGTTAACGCAAGAAACTTTAAACACGGGGTCGGAGCTGCCCGGTAGGGACGGGACGTGAGCTGCATGTGCGATTTCATTTTATTTTCTCATTCTTTGTTTCTTCCGTCACGTGGTAGCAGAGCCACAGGCTCGGGGATACCGTGGGGACACGAACTTTTCCAGCACAGTGAGTGACCTTGGGGGGCGGGCGGGGGCCACACGGGTCTCAGGAGTAACAAGTGAAGAGAAAAATGCAGGCCTGGAGTGTCGCTTCTACTGGCGTGGCCTATTGCAATCGAGAGAGAACCGTTTTTTAAAGATTGTGTAAGTATCGCATATACAATTTTATATATTCAGTCTCCACATGTAAAAAAAATAAAAGAAACCGGTACAATTTATTCTAATGACGTTTAAAGTAATAAATGCCAAGTATTTCCGTTTCAACGTGCGGTCAGTGTGAAGGAGATTCGTGGGCTCTCTTACGTTAGCGCTGGCTGATTTTTCTGGATGCACATTCCGCATCCCACCTCCCTGCCGGTCAGAACAGCCCCCTGCACGTGGTCCTGAGCTCACGTGGCTTGTTGGCCTCTGGGTTGGATCCAGCTCCAGCGAATTAGCTCAGGTTTCGTTTTAATTGGGATAGTTCTTAAATTATTTAAGTGAGGGATTCACTTTCACTGACTCACTGCACAAGATCACTTACAGTCTGATTAACAGACACGCATTTCTGGCAGCTCTTGGGCTACAAACGCACGTTTGTGCTGAGTGTAAGGATTGCTGCGTGTGCCCCAAACTCCTCTACACCAGGTAAAGAATCCGGGAACTGAGTTTGGGCGCTCATGTCAAAGAGTTCATCTCAAACAAGTCAACACACTTATTAATTAGCTTAAGACAGCTATTTCGCTGTAAGTGGTGCCTGCATATTTTCTAAAAATCAACAATACGAGTTATCTATAATAAAATGGCAATTTTGTTCATAATCCTTGCTAATGCAGCAGCGCTTATTGAATATTATTTCCACAAGTTAGTTTGCCAAAATGCTTCCCTCAAATTGAATCATTTTCATCACAAAATGCACATTATTTTAGGATAAACTGGAAAATATGAAAAAATAAAACGACAAAATGATGTTCATTATACCAAAATATTTGTAAAGTAATGACTTGGTACATTTGCTATCGATTTGCTTTTTCCATATGTGTGATTACTCTGGGGATCAGAACACCGTCTCTGCTATCCACGTGTGATATATGGCTAAGTAAAGGCAGCAAGAGGAAAGTTGGGAAGGTGATGGTCTGTCTGTGTGCTTATAGGTGGCCACGGTTTTCGCTGTGAGTGTACCCTACCCCAACCCTTGCGTCCCACACATCGGGTATGCACAGCTTATTGCATGTGCCACACTGTGTGCAAAATGCAGCTGCAGCATGTTTAAATTTAAAACATGTCTATTTACTGGAAAATTAATGAGCTTGAATTCAAACTGAGCTTCATTTATTGCTCGGTAACAAATTAAACATTTAAGAAACACCGTTGACCCTTAAAGCCACACAGAGTCACCTGAGAGCCTTCATGTCACCTGCCACCAGACGTATGTCCTCCGTCGTCCCTCACTCTGTGTGCACTGAGACACTCGCCCAGGAGATCATGATGGAGGGAAGGGTGACTGTCACATGTTCGACAGTTATGTTGGCCATTTTGTTACCAACAAAACATGGCCTACGTGCCATCGGTGCGGCAATAGGTGACAATCGCTTCCTTTAAAGTAGTGTGTGCTTTACTGAGTGAGCTCATATATGGTCCCACATGGGATTCTGCCCCACCGGCAAGTGACTGCTCAGGTAACCAGATGTCACTTCACTCCTTGGACGCGGTTGTGCTGTCCCCTATCCTTCATGGGCGCGGTGGGCTCCAAGGGCTGCTGGGTGAGGGACTCCTAGCATTTGTCAAAGGCTGAAGGGTCTCCTCCCTGAGGCCATACCATCCTGAGGACCATCAGCATGCAGGGACTTCCAGGGACCTCAGCCTCTTGCCTCCAGTCAAGATGTGTCCGAAGGGCTGATCTTGGCTCTCCAAGGCTGGCACTTACCGTTGCTCCCCAGTTCCCCTCTTCCCTCAGTCCTTACAGATTTGCTCCCCAAAAGCCTGTCTTGATGCCTCTGCTGCAGGTCAATGTCATCTTCACCTCTGCATCCTAGGGAACCTGATCTAGGGCATCATCTACAAAGTTCAGTCACAACTTTCACTCCATTGACCAGGCCCACCTTCCACCTCCCGCCATCGAAATCGCCCTAGTCCATGAAGACTTTGCTCTCTCCCTGCTCCCTGCAGAAGCCCTGGGGAGCAGCACCACCTGAGGGGTCTGTATCTCAGAGACTCTTGCCAGCCTGGGCTGCTCCTGCAGCACCTCGGTCCCTCTGGGCAGCTCCCACAGCAGGACCCTCGTGAGTGGGTGCCACTTAAAACAAAAACTCATAATAAATACAGGAGAGTCACTCAGAAATTATAAAAAGCATAAAAGACCAGGTCTAGGGAGCTATAAATAAGAATTGAAAAGGAAAGTTCAGTAGTCAAGAGGTACCAAGTGACAGGTACAAAATAAATACGTTCTCGGCATAGAATGTACAGCAAGGTGACTACAGTTAATAATCCTATATTGCGTATTGGAAAGTTGCTAAGATAATAAATCTTACAAGTTCCCATCACAAGAAAAAAACTGCAAAGCCAGGAAACAGCTTAAAAACATCTTTCATCAAGGAAGAGGAGAGCAATGTAAGAGTCATGTACCTCTTATTATCAGAAAATTAAAAAAGAAAAAGAAAAAAACAGAAATCAAACAGCATCTCGGTACCTCAGCATCCACAGATATTTCCTGTGCTTGAACCTGACATGAGTTTCTCACCTGAGGCTTTCTGGAAGTAGCTCTGAGGGAGGAAAAGAGAGATATCCTGAAGGATGTTTAAACAGGAAAGCCTGTATCAAGCTTCACATGACTTTTTATGAAAAATTATGACGTGTTCTTAATGAGAGCTAAAGAGAGACATGAACTCAGCTCGGCAGAGACATTGTCTTCTGGGGTATGTGTGTGTGTATCAAAGCCGAATCTAGAACAATCCGTGGCTTCACTGCTGGGTCGTCCCCTCTCACTCTGTACCTGCCTGAGAGGCTCATGATCCCTTTGATCCTGAATAAGCTGGTTTAACTTCGCAATCCTGCTTCTGACTTCATGAAAACACTATATGCTGGACAGTTTTTACGGAGGCTAAATGATTTCAAAGGCCGAGCTAGCACCGCACTCGCCCACAGGAAGAACTCACGGTCTGATAGTACAATGGGTCATCGTGAGTTTTTTGTCTTCCCCAGGCAGTTTCCAAAAACCTGGGTGGCACACATGTACAAGTTTTCTCAGAGGAGAACCTGAATTAAAAAGTATAAATGAATATTAATAAATCGTCCAGCCACATCTATGCAGGAGACATCCAGCCCTTTCCATCTGTCCTCACTGCTGACGTCATTCATGTTTCTGCTGAGTCTCTGTCCCTCATGCCCATGCCCTTTCCCCTTCCTCACTGTGGCTTGTCACACAGCACACGGCTACGCACGTTATGTGTGAATCAGCCATGAAGGAAATCTAAGTGGGGGCCCGCCTCCACTCTCCCCGCACCAGCTCCTGCGTCTGGAAAGGTAACCTGTGGTTTGGATTCAGCAGCCAGAGCTGTTTGCAGTGGGAAGATGATTTGGATGCCCGAGTCTGCCTTCGGGCTGACAACAGACGGTCACCTGTTCTCAATGACCACATCCTCCCAGTGTAGGGGCTGTCATTCAGCAGACGGGGGACGTAGACCTGACCTCATGGCCAAGATGATCCCCAGGAAGTGGCTATGTGTCTTGCGCCGTGTCCTCGAACTCCATAGGAGATGCGGAGCCAGAGGTGAGAACAACACATCGACTCCCCGGCTCCTATTTTTCTGGGCTTCCTGGGGTATCTGAAAACCGAATGCCATGCCGCGTGAGCCAGAGGGAGGGCATAGCTGTGCAAATGAGTGCAGGACGCACGCCGCGCCCCCAGCAACGTGCTGTACGACTCACCAGAGCAGCCTGGGCGACCATAGGCAGGAGCGGGTAGACCGCTTCCTTATGTTCATATGTAATTTGTGTTCTGAAAGTTCATGGTTTCTCACAGCGACCTCCCAGCTGGATGGGCACCCTACAAGAGCAGTATTGCGGTGTGGATGGCAGGGTGGCTGTCCCACCCCTTCCCCTCTGTCCTTGTCCTGCATCCAGTCCCTCAGGGCCCTCTACCACCCCGGCGAGCATTGTCTTACGTATGTACAAGTCGGTCTGGTATAGCAGGAACACATAAATTGGCTCCATCATCTCAAACACCCGGGTTTTATCCTGTTTCCTAGACGTGCAGCTCGGGCAAGTTCCTTCGCCTTCCTAACCCTCCCATTTCCCATCCTCCAGGGGGTCGCAAGAATAGCACCTTTTAGGGAGGTCATGAAGATTAGGTGAGGGACCACGTACATGTCTCCCCTTTGTTATACATTAGATAGACATTAACTGTCATTACCTACCCCACCGCCCAACACTATTTACAAATAAATTTAAAAAACGTAATTGCAGTTTGCATTCAATATTAGTTTGTATTAGTTTCAGGTGTACAGCCCAGTGGTCGGACCATCATGTACTTTACAAAGTGGTTCCCCTCTTGGTATTCCCAGTACACACCTGGCCCGGTACACAGTTATCACAGTGTTGGTGACTGTGTTCTGTGTGTTGCTCTCGGCACCCGTGTGATTATTTTGTGTCTACCGTCCGTGCCTCTCAGCCCTGTCCCCTTCTCCACCCTGCCCCCTGCCCCTGGCTGCCATCTGTCCACTCTCTGGTCTATGGGTCTGTCTTTGTTTTGCATATTCACTTGTAATGTTCTTTAGATTCCACATGTAAGTAGAGTCATGCAGCACTTGTCTTCTTCTGTCTGACTTCTTTTACCGAGCACAAAGCTCTTTAGGCCCATCCATGCTGTCACAAATGGTAAGATTTCCTTCTTTGGCATGGCTGATGGTGTTTCATTGTGTAGATGCACCACATCTTCTTTATCCACTTGTCTGTGGACGGGCACTCAGGTTATTCCACAGCTCGGCTATCGCAAATAACGCTGCAGTGAACATAGGGGTGCACATATTCTTCCACATTGGTGTTTTGGGTTCTCCAGATATACTTCCAGAAGTGAAACCACTGGGGTCATAAGGCAGTCAATTTTTAACTTTTTGTGGACTCTCCATACTGTTTCCCAAATTCTTTGCTTTAGATTTGCCCTCAGCTCATTGTCTACTAGCAATCCCTTTGCCACCTCAGCCCTGGATGCGGTGGCTCTGGGTCTTTAGGATGAGATGACAGTAGAGTCATCTGCATAGTTCCCTCCAGCCACATTCCCGGGACTCACTGGTCCTTCTCTGCGCCCCGGTGCCTTCTCTCACATTTACCCTGTGACCTCTCACGTCTAGTCTCCAAGGAGAAAATCCAAGCAGCACGGTCTCCGCAGCCTCGCCAGGAAACCGTGTCCTCGTGCAGAGCCCATTTTACCCCCAGAGTTTATGTGTCCAAGAGAAATAGGGCAAAACGGCCCTCCCCCCTTCCTTCCTCCCTCACTTGTCTCCAGCATTTCACTCATGTGTTGAATTCACTTTGGTTTCGCTGTGGGCATCCGGGCCCAGGGGTTCTATCTCTGAGCTGCAAATAGGGATTCACGTTTCAGCTCCTCTGCTCAAAGCCACAGCCAAGACTGCCTTCATTCCCTATGGTAGTGCACAAAGCTTCATTGAACAATCAGCCACAGGGTCCATCAATATCTATGAAACTCAGAGCCTTGGGTTTGGCTGTTTTTTCAAGAGCATTAAAAAGGTTACGTGCAGAAAAATGCATAGAGCCATTTCAGGCAAGGTGAGAGAGGGTGATTTTAAGTGGTCCTAGAAGAACTTGTAAAGTCAGGACAAATGCAGAGTAATATGTGGAGGGAAAACCATTTAAGGCGTGATAGGGTTGTTAACGGTGGAGCAAAACCTACAATAAACGAAGATCCTGTGGACACCGGCTCATTCTCTTCCCTGACAAGTCATGTGGAATGAGAATCCCGATTCCTGTTTTATTTTTTAAAATAGTAAAATACGTAATCTTCTCTACTTCTTTCTCCAAGAGGCTATAAGTTACCTAAGAGAACCTACCTTGAATGCACATACTCAAATACACACCACATACGTGTGCACACGTATGCAAGCTCAACACGTACAAGGTGCTCTTCTCCTCTTCTCTCCTTCACACTGAGCCACCCCCAGCCAGCAGAGGTGCCCCCGGCTGGGAAGCTGAGGCTGCAGTGAGAGAGTGGACGATGCTGTTCGTGGATGGGAGGCCTGACCCCTGGGGCATGTGGCAGGCTTGGCTGGTGTGGGGCAGAGCTGGAGTGCAAACCCAGGTTCCTGTCGTGACAGAACAAAGCCCCTCCCTCGGTACCGGACGAATGCACAAAATGAAATGGACCCAGCTTACAGAGCCTGGCCGTGAACACCGCTGCAGGCAGGAGTGAGTGGAGGGTGACGGCCAGCTCTCCTGACAGGAGGAAGCTATAGTTTAGACTTCTGGGTGAGAAAAGAGGGGCCCCCTAGGACACCTCACTGGTGGCGTCTCTGTGTCCCTTTATGGTGGCATGTGACAAAAGAAGAGAAGTGTTCTGACTAAAAGAGAAGCGAATGAACGCCAAAGACCTTGGCCACTTTCCCACAGGCTCTCGAGACTAGAGAAGACACGAAAGTTTTAAATTACATTTCTTGGATAAATTCCGTTTCTCTGTGTACATGAGATAATTTCCTGATATTGTCTGATCCAAAGACAACTAATTGTATTGATGTCCATTTCCATCCAAGATGGAGAAGCTCTCCTTTCTTTTGTAGAAAGCGCCTTTTATTTGCGTCTCTGCTTTTTAAATCATTTTGCTCATTGAGTTGTTTTGTGTGCTTATTTCCTTAGAGAGGAGGCAGCCTGAGGGGCAGGCCCATGTGCAAAGGTGACGCAGTGGGTGAGTGTGGCCTTGGTGGTGGTGCTGAGCTGGGCCTCCATTTGCTGGGCATCGGGATGCAGGGCTCCCATCAGTACCTGCCACCAAGGGTAGAGGGCACCACTGAGTCCTGGGATTTTGCTCGTACTCCTACGTAAAGGTTGGGGGATGGACATGTTGAGTCAGTGAAAAATAGATGAGCAGAGCCGGTATAGGGCATGGCAGGGAGAAGACAGAACTCATGGGAGGTGCAGCGAGAGATCGCTGGTTTGCCCTCGACTGTTCCTTTCTGAGAGCCACAGTAGGCATCCCGGTGAGCGTTCTGACAGAGTAAATCCAAACCCTTGTTGAACGGAGATGCTTACAGAGGATGCTAGGGTGGGGTTTGGGAGGGCAGCTCTTTGCTAGCCTTTGCCTCACTCTTTCCGACAGTATTGGGTGGGCTTGGGTCTCATTCGTCAGGGCCAGTGGGAGGGGAGAAGGGAAGCGTCCTGGGATATAACACAGGCAGAACAAACACCTGACTGTACAGGACAGTAGTGACGCTCACACTGGGAGAAATGCCTGGAAAAAGCACGATGTTCGTGTTCCTTCCCAGACGACAAGGGCTGGTCACCACAGCAGATCACACATGGATGCAGACCGGTTTGCTCTGGGTTGTAAGGTCTCCCCACCTGGAAGGAAATTCTCTCCCCTCCAGTCCTGCTTGGTTTTCTTTAATATACAGAGGACCACTTAACCATTCTGTCACTCTCCTTATTTATCTTGGGAATTGTCTGCCTCCCTCAAAGAGACCTTATTCTAACACACTAATAGCATATATAATGTACTCAGTGCCTGTTCATGAAATGAATGAGTGAGTGAGTGAGTGAATAGAGCATGTTATGTCCTGGCAAAAACAAAACAAAACAGGGCTTCCGATGATCTTGGTACTAATGAAGAAGAAGGTGAGTCCCAATGTAACACTGTTAAAGGCAGACCTCGTCTCCGAGGGAAGGATGCAAGGACTTTGTTACTCTCTCTGTCCGAGAAAGACGGGCTGCAGGTCCCCGACTTCCTTGGTGCAGCATCTAGAAGCATGTGCCACCCTCTGACCTGGGCTCTGACCTCACCCTTCAGACAAAGCGGTGGCCTGCTCTGGGGTAGAAGCCAACCCCAGCTGCTGCTAAGTGCTGGCCCCTCACCAGGGTCCTCTTTGAGAAGTTTTGGCGTGTCCCTCTCCCTCTATTTTGGAACTTCCCATGATTCTTTTCTAATCTAGACAGCTTTATGTTTAAGGAGTATTGTTGTTAGAGTATATCCCAAGCCATATAGCACTTCTGATGACAGATGGTCGCTCTGATTGTCATCCTTTGATGTTGTGACGCCTTGAGGAGCTGCCTCAATGTCTTAGTGACATTACTGTCCACGACCCTCCCAGAGGAGTGCACATTGGCCTCACCGCCTCGGGATTCGCTGACAGCAGAGGAGCGCACAGGCTGCATGTGGTGAACGGTGTGGGTTGCTCTGGGTGGAGCTGGACCCTGTAATCCTCAAGCCAGTGTGTATCGGATGAAGTGCTGCTGGCCTTGTTCATGTCTTTCCCCCTCACCAATGAGAAAATTGGGTCTCAGAGTTGTTCTCATCTCTGATGGAGAAGACACAAATCAGTCATTCAGGAAAGATCCTGGCATTGCAGTGGGCAGCCTTGTCTTGTTTGTATAAGCAAAAGCTGTATTGGCCCTGAAATGAGACCAGAGGGGGACAGACAGGCCATGTCACTGAAAAGTATAACCCCAAGTCCCAGACACAGTGCCTGCACCTGCCGTTCCCAGCAGACTCGTTCTGAAATGTCCCCGTGCTCGAGACTGGCTGTATTAACACTTGGAACTCCTGGTAGAAAGGCCTCTCCCCCCAGAATGTGTCTGTCACACTTTCTAGATGATTCTTTCAAAGGAGGTTGCAGAATAGAATACAAAGAACTTGGGATAAGGAGATTCCTTCCTAGAAATTGGACATGAAAGGTGTTAATAGGAGAAAGGAATAGTGGGAATCTCTGGGTTCCTGATGGCAAGTGGTGATAGAAAAAAGTTCTCATAATAATAATATGCCATCTTTAAAATATTTTATAAGTTATGAGATTACTTCACTACATCTTGGTTCTTAGACAGTGCTGCCAGGTGAGCCACGGCGATTTGACGATCGTCACTATCTTTTTTTAAAAAAGAAGATTTTATTTATTTATTTTTAGACAGAGGGGAAGGGAGGGAGAAGGAGAGGAGAGAAACATCAATGTGTGGTTGCCTCTCACAACCCCCGCCCCCTACTGGGGACCTGGCCTGCAACCCAGGCCTATGCCCTGACTGGGAATTGAGCCAATGACCTTTCAGTTTGTAGGCCAGCACTCAGTCCACTGAGCCACACCAGCCAGGGCTGATTGTCACTGTTTTACGGGAGAGGAAGCCACTCCTCATGAACACTAGACAGGCAGGGTCACAGGGATGTGGTGGCTGAGCAGTGATGGGGGAGGAGCTCAAAGCCCCCGGATGAGGACAATGTAGGTTCTCTGTGCCCTGGGTCTCACTTCACATAGAGTGGGAGGTCAAAAATTCATTGAAATGTGCTCAGGAATGTTAATTCCTTTGAGGTGGGTTCTGCTAAAATCCCTCCTCCGTACCTAAGAATTTCAAAGGCACAAATTGTGGTTTCTTATTTCTAGAACCTAAGAAATGGCTGCTTTGTTTAAGTAGTGAACACTGAAATGAGAAGTGGAAGCGTCAACGGGTCCCCGAACAGGGCGAAGACAGGGCAGGGATGTGCGGATGCCATGCCCCGAGGGGTGTGGCATGGCTTTCTTGCAGCGCTATAAATGCTCTCATTTGGAGAGCTGTATGTGCACATTTAATATTTATTAAAGCTTACGTGCTGCTCACTCATTGTTTTTACCCAAATTGCCTTGCATTCTTACCTTTTAGAAATAAAAGGAGTAAAATCCATTAGGCTACAATAGTTTTAATAAAGACTTTTAAAAAGCCTTCATTTCTCTTCCCAGACAAAAACTGATTCTGTGTCAGAGCCTCCATGTGCCACGGAAATTAAATATACGTTACTTCTGCGTGCACGGCGCATGAACACTTCCTTGGTTAGAAGTTATCTACATAGTGAGATCTGATTTTAATAGCATGAATTTAAGTTAACGTTTGGCATGGAATTTTGTGTCTTTGTGAGGATCCGGCTCACAAAAAATAGGTTGTGTTCGAATAAAAGAAAGAGAGGTGTAGGTGCCTTAGGTCAGTGGAACAATAGTTTGCTATGAAGTACTGATGTTTGAAATAACCTTGTGTGTTTAAATTAGTCTGATTTGAAATTGTTGAAGGACAGTTTTTGTTTTAATTTGCATTTGAATTTTTATATAAGCTGAACCATGAGAATTATATTTTAAGAATGCGGTTCAATGTTAATGCTTGAGAATATGAAAATGGCTCAAATAGGTTTTCTTAAAGAAACGTTATATATTTTTTATTCCTGAAAATTAACCAGTGAAGAAGTTCTGCAGGAATGCAGGGGGACTAACAATCCTGCATCGTCCACGCACGAACCAGCAGAACGATCGCAGTGAAAACGTGAGCTGAGAAAGTATTTCGTGGAGTAACATCCGACAGGGCCAAAAGGTTCATTGTCTTACAAACCGGAAATAATAATATTGTTAGAAATGCTCCTGTCGAAAGAGGTGTCCTTGTGCTGCCGCCAACTGAAGATGTGAGGGGCTGTTGCTTTGCTTGTGTGGCAAGTCACCGAGCGAGCCCCGTGAATGCAGAGGGCGTGTTTGTGTGTGGTGACCACGAAGGACGTTCGTGTGACAGGCGGCCATATGCGCTGTCCAGGAGAACACTCACACTGGGCATGTTTGCCCCGTGGGTCAGGCCCAGGACTGAGCACTGTGCTCGGGGCGGTGGAGACCTGAACTGCAGTGTTGGGGGGACAGCCTTGAACCCTGAAGTGGCCCTAGGTTATAAGTGGAAGTAAATTACTTTTAATGTAGCAAAGAAATAAACGAAATGAAGGAAAGCAAAATGGAAGAGGTTCATTCAAGTCCTGCTGTGAAGGGCACCGCCCTGGGGGAGGGCTGTCTGCGTAGGGTGCTTGGTGGGGACCCCTGCACAGCTGGCGAGGGTGGCCTCAGGCCGGCCTGGCCATGAGCACACTGGTGAAGGCTCTGTCCAGGAGAACACTTCACTGAGCACATTCTTCTATGACAGGTCGAACTTGCTCCTACCCCTGCCTCTGGCCTTGGGCCATCCTAAGAGCCACGGTAGAGAAGCAGGGCTGGTATCTTCCAAGCTGAGGCTGCGACCTTCCGACCCCTCCCCAAGCAGATGGTCTCCAGTCACGTGTCTCACTGTGGGATCAGGCAGTGGGCGCGGTGAGGGAGGAAAGGTGCGGGTTACGAAGTTTTGTCTGCAGTGACCCGACCAGGGAGCTGGAGCGGAGTGTGAGTAGATGGGGCTGAGTGGGCACACGGAGAGGCCGGCTGTGCTCAGCTGTCTGGGATGAAGCCTTTGGATGAGTGCTTGAGGACCGTCGAGGCCACACGCTGTGTCATCCCTGTGTAGCCTGGTGGTTGTCACAGTCCCAACCACAGTGTGGGAGTGCCGAGAAGAATCCGTTCAGGCATCCAGGGTCCACTGAGTCAAAGGAGGCTTCGACTCCTAGTGACTGAGCTCCCAGATGATGAGTGTGTAAACCAGAAGGACAGCGTCTAAAATTCTAAGAGCATGTGACCACAGGGGAGTGGTCCAGTGGTCAGGCAGTCGAGTCTGGCAGGGAGGTCATGAGTTCTCGAGGCTTCCGTTCTTCCGAATGGGTCAGTTAGAAGCTCGCTGGACTCTGGCCACTCTTCTCTCTCTCTCTCTCTCTCTCTCTCTCTCTCTCTCTCTCTCTCTCTCTCTCTCACACACACACACACACACACACGATTTGGAGACACAGTTTCTTGGGTTTTGTGAGAACAATGTCCATTTCCGGGAAAACGCTTTTGCTTGCTTTTTTATTTCCTGTTCATTTGGTTTTCAGCTTGGTAACGGGGATACTGACCTGGGGTTTTCCTCGGCTGGAGTTTGGGCTTCCTCAGACTCTTCACACGTGCTGAAGTAGTTCACTTGTAAGAACCCGATCCCTCGACGACAGATGTGACTGTTCTTGGTATTTCATTCCCAGCACCCCTGTTGGTAGGTTTTAGAGACACCAGGTCCCAGATCAAAATAGAGTCTGTGTTAGTGGGATAATGGAATCAAAGACAAAAAGCGTGACTGGATGTAACTGTGAAACTTCAGACCCGGGGAGGCAGGTGACTGACAGAAAGGGCGCGTCTTCAGTTCCAGAGTGTGCGATCTCTAGTATGATCTGTGCACTTCATTGCTCATTTTCAGAGTCACTGAAGCAGCTCTGAGGGACACGCATCTCTTTGTAGAGCTGCATCAGTGGAGCTGAGATGCACTGCCTCCAGTGCTCGGCAGGGACATCCCCACATCGGGTGTGGTTGTGCCCGTGAGGCCTCACTTGGCAGGTCAGAAGTTTCTGTTCCTTTCGGCCTGGCGCGGCTTCGGTCGCAGCTTTGCGAAGACTAGCGCGATCGTCAGCCCCGCGGCCCGTTCCACTTAACCACTGAAGTTTTTACTTCGATTACTACTCTTAAAGCAACATAAGTTTTAAATAGTAAATGATAATAGCTAAGTAAACATAAAGTATTTCTCTCTAGTTACTCAACGCATGCTCTACATATTCCTGTAAATCATGGATATACACAATCATAATAAATACTAAATGCATCTAATCTTAAACAGAAAGAGAATGAGTGAAGTGGAGCACTTCTACTTAAAACAGCCGTCTATCTTGGCTCATCTGGGCTCTTACCGCAGACCGGAGTTCTTACAAACAACAGACTTTTATTTCTCATGGTTCTGGAGGCTGGAAGTCCAAGATCAAGGCACTTACAGGTTTGGTGTCTGGTGAGGGCCTCTTCTGGTTCACAGACAGGGAATGTTCTCCCTGCTGGAAGGGACAAGGGAGCTCTGTGGGGTCCCTTTTAGAAAGGTACTAATCCCATTTGTGAGACCCACTCACATCCCAAAGGCCCACCTCCTACTGCCGTTACCTTGAGGGTAACGAGGTTTTAACTATGAACTTTGAGATGACACAGCATCGAGACTAGTGTCACATTCATTACACGCAGATGGTCACTTAGAACGGTGCTTCTGAAAACTTCACGTGTACTCAAATCACCTGGATCTGGGGTAGGACCTGAGATGCTGAATTTTTAACAAGTTCCCAGCTGATGCATAATATATGGCACCCTGCTGAGTAGCAAAGATGTAGAAGATGTAATTTACTGAATGGATCTTATTTCCCCAAATAAACTTGTATATATTCTGGTCATCATGCTTTTCCTTGAATGTCTGACAAAACAATCTGAGACAAATGTTGAGATCTAAACGTTTTAATGCATTCTCCTATTACTCATAGGGTGCAGTTATTAATGTTTGATCGTACTGAGAATTTTTCTGTGATGATTTTTGAGTGTATCTCTATTATGGGGATATCAGATATATTTGAAAACATTCCTTCATTTAAGAATAACAAGATACTTTTGACTCCTGGTGATTTATTTTGTCTTTTTTTCTTTCTTTATTGTTGTTCAGTTACAGTTGTCCTGCCTTTTTCCCCACTGCTCCCTCCTGCCCCATCCCTCACACTCCCACAGTAATTCCCCCATTGTCCACGCCCATGAGTCCTCTATTCATGCTCTTTCCCCCGTTGTTCCCCTCCCCCACCCCCTCTGGTCACTGTCAGTTTGTTCTTTATTTCCTTGTCTCTGGTTCTATTATTCTCATTTATTTTGTTGATTAGGCTCCACTTAGAGGTGAGATCATGTGGTATTTCTCTTTCACCACCTGGCTCATTTCACTTAGCATAATGCTCTCTAGTTCCATCCACGCTGTCGCAAAGGGAAGGAACTCCTTCTCTCTTTCTGCTGCGTGGTATATATTACTTCAGTAATTTTGTGGCGTGAACAATAATTCATTTACAACACACCAGAGTAGCATAGTGGAGAAATAGTTTTGTGTGAGAGAGAAACTCTTCAACTCTAGAATTACAACAAGGGTATTTGTTATGATCTAGTGATAACGGAAGTCGACAGTGGTGCTTCTCTCTAAGCCTGATTAAAGGGGGGCCAATGAACTGTGTGCGCGTCACTGGAGCTTCCTATCGAGACTTGCTTCCTGACCACCATGGGAATGGTGTGAATGTCTACAGCCCTGAAGGGCCGCGTACGCAGTGGGGTGTGGAAGCTCCAGGAACAGGGGAAAGCGATAGGATGATGTTTGTGAGGAGTGGGCGTGTTTACTCCTTAAATCTTAAATATTAGTGACAAAGTTGTTCAAACTGGGTTATTGGGTTCCACTAAATTATTTTCTGTATATTTCTTTATGCTTATTTTTATAAGAAGGAGGGATCAATGGGGGATATGCTTAACATGTACTAATAATTTCTCATGTTTATTTCAAAACTTTATATATAGAATGAGGCCCTTTGTCAGAAGAATATTAAAAAGCATCCTGTGTTGGGGAGGGAAGTGGATTAAAACCCATCTGGCGTAATGACCCGTCCGGAAGCCTCCAATAGAGGGCGCCGCACCTGTGTCTTGCAAACTCTTGTGTTAGGTTCTTGTTCTCTCCTTTGAACAGTGAGAGAGCTCCACAGAGTCACCATGGATACATCTCTCAGTACCTCCCATTATTTGGGCTTGTTCTGCTCTCTGACACTAATACAAATGAGTCCAAATGCCTTTTTCCCCACCATAACCTTGCACATAATTGGAGACAGAAAGTTGACTCTCTCACCCGAAGGTCTGCTTTTCTCTGAAGGCATCCCACTGGGTCTGTCTTCCCGGAGCCATCAAAGCTTCAGAAGCAGGGCGGCAACTCCTCACAGACCAGGCTGCGCCTGCCTCATGCTGATCCTGTATTTCTGCCGTGAAGCCTTGGATGAAAATTTCTTTTTCTGGGAGTTACCTCCCAACATTAGCTCACATTGGGTTTGGTTTGGGTTTGTTTTTTAATGAAAGAGCCCTACACCTCTTGCCAACTTACGCTGAAGCCAGATCTTCCATCCGTCCTTGTAAAGAGTTTATCGTTAGTTGTTTTTTCCTCGAGTGCCGGGTACAAATTTAAGTGCAGAGACACACTCTTCCTGTGAACTTGAGCTCATTGCATTGGCCTTACAAAACATTGGGGGGCTCAGACATTTCCTACCCCACAGAGTCATAAAAATCCCATGTCAAGGAAATCTCACCCTCGTACAGCCCAGAGTAAAAGAAGCATAATTGTTTTCATTGAAAAAATGGGCTCCCCCACCAGTAAAATTAACGCGCACAACGGTTTGGATTCCCGCATCTCCGAGAACTCTCTAAGGCGTTGTATCTTACGGAAGTTCAAGCGCACATATCAGCACTCATAGAGCAGAGGTGATGAGCAGGTGGTAAGTGATTATCTGACTTCTCAGGGAAGAGAGAGTGGGCGTGGCAGACTGGACAGGACATAGAAAGAGAGCAACGAGGAGAAACGCATTTATCTTTCATGTCTCAGTTTAACTGATGTTGGTTGGTTCATCCTTATATTTTAAAAGGCAGGGAAAAGACAAACTAGATCTTCAGTGCCAACAGACACCAAAACTATACATTTTTCAGACCATTTTCAAGCCATTTAACTCTAGAAGACCCGTGCTTATCTTTCACTAATACCACAGATTCAGTGAGTCAAGACTGAGCCCCACTGAGAGCTTGGCGGACACACACACACAAACTAGCCCATGTTGTAGCGTGTGCGGTGTGCTCCACCCACCAGAGTGTCGGTTCTGGAGGGAGTCTTGCATTCTGATGGATGGAATTAATATTTTTCTTATTATCATGGCATAAGACCTGTAACTTTAACAACATCAATTAAATCCCTTCCTGGAATTTTGGATAAAAAAGGAAATGACATAGTTTATGTATAATTTTCTAGCAATCTAAAAGATAAGGAGAATTAATTTTCCATTTTTGAACATGAAAAACAGATTGACATGTTTTATTGTCAATATACCAGAAAATCCAGTGATGACATCACTCAGTAACTCAACTGTCTTCTTCCTGAACTTCAACTCTTCCTTAGTGCAACCAACAGGCTTCTGGTCCAAGTGGGTGGAATATCATGTTGGTATCTGTAGGGGTTGATTGACCCTCCTATTTCTGGATCCTCATTATAACTACCAGACGAGGCTCTAGCAGTGTGTTCACCTGGCCATGTAGCTTTGTGAAATGCAAGATACTTAGATATTAAAACTGCAAATGGTCAAGACCACCAGCTCTTCCCAGTCCGACTTCTCCATCACCCTCCACCTCATTCCGAGTGGCCAGGGGCCCTTTGAAGACAGAGCCAAGGAGCAGTGCAGCTGGGATGCATCGGCTGGGGTCTCCTGGGCAGTGCGGATGGGGTGCTCAGTGGCAGCACCCACAGGGAAGGCCCTGCCGGGTGGCCAGTGCAGAGGTGGCTCCCAGGAGCCCTGGTCCTCGTCCTCGGTGCGGAGGCCTGAACGCACAGAACCCAGGGCTGCGTTGCCATAGGCGTGGCCTCCGCGCTCTGGCTGCTGCCCGGCCTGAGTAGAGAAGAAACAAGGACTCATGTCTGTGGAGCCAGAAGCCAGTCTGGGGAGTCCTTCCAGCCCACCAACAGCCAGAAAATGATAAGCTGCCAGAGATACACTTGATTGTGTGTCATGTATGATTACAAACGCAGTATAACTTTTTCTTTTCTACTTGTGTACAATGACATTCTTGGTATTTTTCAAGTGTGGGTGACGGCGGCCATAATGGAACTCACATACCCGTCTCATTGGCGATGTGGGAAGAGACCGCGGAGCGTCCCAGTGGAGCCAAGGAGCTGTGTCTGTTGGGTGGCTGGGAGAGGTCCACCTTTCTCATCATCGAAATGAAATATATTTATTAAAGAACCGACAAGGCAAATGTCATTAGATTGATAAAGATTCGTGTTTAAGTCAATGAGAAGTAAATAATGACAAAAAGTTAAGTTATACAAAATCGAAGTTTCCTTAAGAAGAGGTACATTTGGAGTGGAAGGAATTAGCAGGCTCTTGTATCACTAAATCCATAACAAAGAGGAGTGAATGACATACTTGAAAGGTATTTCAGTGTATTGCTGAGTTAGCTTAAAATACATAAAAATAGTAACAATATTTGAAATACATTACTACGATAAAGACACCAGCCAAGTTGTGATTAATAAGTGTCAAAGAGTATTCATTACCAATCATCCTACAGAAAAGTTTGGAAAACCCTCAAGACTTACTGACCGTGCACGGAAGTAAGTGGTGAGAGATCTCCCCCAATTTGACAATATAAAAAAAATTATCCCACCAGTGTGGGACATCCCCTTTCATGCATAAAAGGTACCCAAATACCAGCCCCCCAAACCCCCCTCATCCCTGTGGAACTGTTCCTCCCACTTTCGTCCACATGCCAACAAGTGACTGTTTGCTGTGACTGGGCCATTTGTCCTCCATCACTGTGCATGGGGCAGCAGACACTCGGAGCAGCAGTCCCCAGGAATGCTTTACGGTCCCCCAAATGGGAGTGTCCTCAGCATTCCAGGGTACAATGGGCCTTTCCAAAGCCAACTCTTAGGGGAAGCAAAAGCCGGCAGTAAATGGCGCCGGCTGACAAGGTCAGAGAGCATCAGGATATAAGGCAGTTTCCCATCGCGTTGCAGCGAAGGCCTAGGATTGGTTGTCTCTGGCGTTTTACAGTTCCGTGTGTTCTTCCATAGCCCCTTGTTTCAGTCTCAGGAGAAAGGAAACAGTGAACAAGATGCACGTCTGGTAGCATTAAAAAGGCAGTGTGTAGAGCATTAGAAATATTGACCCTCGGTTTAATCCCTTAGTTCGTGCAGCTTCATCTGTTTCCACGCAGCCTGCACTCTGTACCTTGCAGCTCCTTTGGGAAGATGCCCTCCTGGGCTGCAGAGTGCTAGTCACGTGGTAGATTCCCACAGACCTTCAGGAATGAGTGCCTTGGAGATACTAACTCCATCCCTCCCCTCCTCCCCACCCATCTTTCCTCCCCTCCAGGAAGTGCGTAGTCTCGGCCTGAGTGCCCGTCATCTGCTGGGTCCAAGGCTTTGCTTAGAGTGCAGGCTGCCGCGTGGCCGAGGGCTGCTGGCCTCGAGGAAGTGATCTCTAAACATTGATTTTTTCCTTCTCCACAAGGTTTATGCTTTTCCAGCACTGGAATTTACTGGGCTCACTAAATGTCCTCTGTGGATTATTCTTTCTTGGGATACCATGTTCAGAGTTTTATTTTTACTTTTAGTTTTTGGTTTTTCTAGCACTGTTCCTTGGTATGAAAGGAAGGAAGGAAAGGAGGGAGGGTGGGGAGAGGGAGGGATGGGATGGCATGCCTTCTTCTATTTCTGATTTGGCTTAAAATCTACACTTTAAACACCAATCTCGGACTGTTTCTAATTTTTTTTATTTGGGCATGGTTTTCTTTTTCAAGAGGATGTGGTGGACATCGGAGAGGAGCACGGAGACCCAGAGTTGGGGGAGCAGAGAGGCCCTCTGGCTGGGTGGGGCTCCACCCTGCTGCCTCTCTAGGCTGTGCCCCCTGCAGGCACAGGGATTTGGGGACCCCTAAACGTTGCTAAAAGGATGAATGTGGGCATCACTCAGCCTGCCTGGCGTTACTAAATCCTGGAGGACTCGGGCACAATTGGAGCTGAAAAGTGGCCGCTCAGTTTTCATCACGCCAGGGTCTAAAACCACATGAACGCCGAAGGGACGCCATTCAGTGGGAGCAAGGGCTCAGCCCGCGGGTGCCATGCAGACAGGACTGTGACTTGCAGGGGCCTGATTTACTGTCCCCTCTTTCCGGGGTGGTCAGGGGAGCGGCCCGCTCAGGCAGGCCACTTTCTAGCGGCACAAATGAAACCCAACAGCACGGTGAGGAGTGAATTGGCCAAGTTATCTAAAAATTAACGGGCTGTCAAGGGGAAGCATGCATAAGCCCTGCCCACATGCACCTGCACGGCCAGGTAAGGGCTTGGCATCTGTGCTCTCAGAGTGTCAAGTCCAGAAAAGCCACCAGGAAATTCATGTGGTGACCCCTACGGCGTTTTCGTGCAGCATGGAGGTTTCTGGAATCTAGAAAGGAGGTGTTCAGTTGTCCAGGAGGCGGCAGAGCTCTGCCTGCAGGCCCTGATCAGTCTGAGTTGGCACCTGGGTTCTGCTTCCTGGCACTGTCGCAGGGTGGGTGCTGGGCACCTGCCTGGGGTCTCTGATGCCCAGAGTCCGGGTGTGCCAGGGGATGTGGAGAAGGGGGCGTGCTCTACAGCTCCATGAGGGAAGCGTGTGCAGCTTCAGGAGCCAGCAGCTGCCCGCACTTTCCCTCTCCTTTGCCTTGTGTCTCCTTCCTGGTCTCACCTTCCTCTGAGTGTGGTCAGTACTGACATCATTATTATCATTGCTGTCGTGGTTGTCCTTGTTGTCGATAACTTTTTTACTTGGGGCTCGCGAAGCATCTCACATTACAAGAAAAGAAACAATTCAGTGCTGAAGTCCCATAATCAGGACACCCTGTGGGGTTGGCTGTACCCAGGAACACAGAGGTCCTGTCACTGCCTCAGCTGTAGGACAATTCCTGTGGCTGTGTGTCCTGGGCCGCCGTCCCTGGGCCTGAGGAGCTCACTAACAGCGGGGATGGGCTAACTTCTGTTCCCTGCTTTATCCTTCATGCTGATCAAAACATTCATTTAAAAATGTGTTGAATGAAAGAATGAACCAAGGGATGACTGGATGGGTCAAATGTTATAATGTGATAATGGCCAAATGGATATTTTTCCTCTTTCAAAGGCAGGCCACCTCAAGTGAATCTGTAAATTTTAAATGATTAAAATACCCTCTGCAGTGGAAAAAAGATGAAGACTACAAGGTGCACCAGGCATGGGGATGTGAGGATATGCAGCTGTTCCCATCCCTGAACTGGGGGCAAATCTGTCATGGGAAGAAAGACACGATGGTCCCACAGAGCGCAGGATGACAAGTGACCTAACCCGGAACAGGAGACGCAGTGGGGCAGGGGAGCCCCCAACTTCACACTGAGGCAGACACTGTCCCCATTGGGCGGTCACAGTTTGAGAGGACGGCCTTACCCTCGGCCGTAGAATGCCCTCATCTCACACGCACAGATCGGAGCCTGGGTCACCAGGAACCAGAGCTCACCGGGCAAGCACTCAGGCGAGTCGCCCGCATGACTGAGCCTGTTTTCTTCTTTGATTAGAGCCTTGAGCCCAAGCGTTCAAACCAAGAACCGAAATGCCAAAGCTGTCCTGAATGAGTAAAACCCAACCACCCCCACGGGCCAGAACAGTCACCCTGCTCCATCCAGAGACGCCCGGAAACAAAGCCTGAGTCCGTCTTGAGAAGGCTGTTGGCGCGAGGTCCGTTCTCCACCAGGCTCTTCAGTGGAGCTGGGCACAGGGATGACGGAACTCAGCGATTGTCCGGCCACTCCCTGCCTCCTTGACTCTTAATGTCGGAGTTCTTTGCACTGCCCCACCTCCCTCACCTACTTTTTATCCTCAAGGTTAAAATTGATTTTAAATACGTTTTCATCTTCCAAGGCTCTTCTGTACAGCCTCAAATATTTCTATTGGGTTTAGTTTGCCCCTTGATTAATGAAACATCTCCAAAATCATTCCGAGCTTCCTCCAGAGGCAATGTTCTCCTCGGTCTCCCTGTGCCCTCCCTTTCTTCTCTGCACGGTGGCCGTGCTCGGTGTTCTGGGAACCCATCCAAGTAATTTCAGATGCTTTGAAATGAGAAGAAAAGGGGCGATAAAGATGTCATCCAGTGTTTTCTGCTCAAGGGTCATTAGGAGGGTAGTTAAAAACAGGAATATGGCCACAACTCTCGTTGGCAGCACGTGGTTTAGAACGTGGCTGTCTCGTTGGGAGGCTCACCAAGCACTGCCTGGAACTCATGCCCGGGATGCAACATCCGAAACATGGGGAGTCAGAGCTCTGGCCCGAGTCTCCGAGGACAAGAAGGGCATCCGGTTGGGACTTCTGAAAATGGCTTCATGTGTAAGATGTCAGGTGTTCACCGTGACTGCTGGGGACACGTCACATTCTGTTAGCTGGTATACGTTCCATGCTTAATCGTGACCCCCGCCACCCACACAATTGTTTAGGGAGCTCAGGTGTGAGCACAGTGTTTACGAAGCCATTGGACTGGAAAAGCAATGGTTAGCTTTATGTTTTTAGACAGATGTTTGGACAGATGTTCACGACTATTGGTGTTCCCACCTTGCTCACCTGCTAAAAGATTAAGGTATTTTTTATTTTTTCTCTTTTGGAAAATGGATCGTTCTCACCAGCTCTAAAACACATGGGTTTTCCCCATTGTAAGGCAAACCTTCCCCGGTGGACACCTCCCCTTCGCTGCCATCCCTCTCTCTCCACTGCCCCGTTGCAGGGCTGGGAGGGAGGGGTCAGTACTGGCTCTTCCCCTGGCTGTCTCTTTCCTGCTGCCCTGTCTGCTGTCCCGGCCCTTCCTGAAATCTGCCTCCAAGTGGATCATGATGATCTGTTCTCCGTGCTTATCTCCTTTCCTTCCCAGCGTAGTTGGACCAAGTTGGGATTTCTCCTTCTTTAACAACTTCATCATTTGTCCCCTGTGTCCCCTCATTCTTGTTCTACTGCATCAGCTACTCTGAGTTCTCATGGCTGAATCTCCCTCTCTGTCCCAGTTCCCTGCATGGGAGTGCTGGAGGCCTAGTACTCACCTCTTCTCTGCTGGCATTCACTTTGTGGGGAATGGTCACCCAGGTCCTCACCGAGGGGCTGATGTGTTCCAGGGTCTCAGCCCCGGGCCCACCTCACCCCTGAAGCCCAGCTGCCCCCTGGACCCCCAACTGGGTGGCAGGCAGTCCAGTGCCTTCCTCGAACTCTTCTGCTCTACGCCAACGTCCCGCTTCTCTGCTCAGCTGTCTCTCCTCCCTCCGTAACCCTTGCTCTCGGTGAACGCTGGCCCCTTGTTTCCCAGTGATTTGCCCTAAAGCAATATGACTTTCTTCAGTAGCCAGAGAACTTCAAGTTTTCTGTCCAGTAGACATTTGGAAATCTCCACGGAGCACTTGTTTAATCTTTTCCCAAACAGGGCTAAGTAAAGCAGCAACCTAGAAGTCTCTTACCTGGTAAGGTACTTAAGTCCTAACTAACTATGACTCTCTAAACTAGACTGGTCTCGAACTTTGATTTGGAGTGCGGAGGGCGTATGGGGCACCGTTACAGGAATGGAATGGTATGAAGATGTGAGGTGTTCTCACTAAGCCAATGATTGGGATTCACCCACGGGTGCAGTTACTCAGTGTTTAGTGAGCGCTTACTATGTGCCTGCTCTGGGCTGTGTGCTGTTGTTCAGCTGGGAACCAGACTGAAGTGGTTTCTGCTCTCAGCTGCTCACAGTCCACGGAGTGGTGGCCTCCAAGTGGAGAAGACGAAGACATCTCTTATACAAATAACATAACAAGGACCGAGTCAGTTAAGCAAACAGATATTCTGAAAGAGAGAATCGCAAACCTGTGTGCAATACCAATGTTGTATTTTCACCTAAAGCAAGCACGTACAGGAATTTTTATCCCTCTGTCTTTAGATGCAGGGTCTTCGACTTTGCTGGGACTTCCTAGAACGTAACGGCACCGACAAGTCTGAGATGCAGGGGGAGCGGGTGGAGAGGGCACGTGGGTACAGCAGCCTTGGCCCCTCTCAGCCTAGGGGAACTAGCTGCACAGCGAGAATTAGCACTCACGACTCTGGACAGCTTGGAATGATTCTTTAAATTAATCTTTGAACCTTTATTCTCTTGCTTTCACTTTCATTCTGTATCTTTTTGTTACCTTCGTAAGATGAAGAGTACTTCCCAAAAAGTCAGAATTGCAAGCAGCGAAACCCACAGATTTCCTCTTTTGTGTTTAAAATAGCAAGTGCAGGTATGGACACACACGCTCCTTCAACAGCTCTCTTTCACCCGGTAGTTTACGGACTTCAGTTCAGACGCCAATCATCTCTACAGCAGGAACCACCCTGTTCGATAATCTACAGAATCATTTTTCCATTCATATCACATGGGGAGTGTCAGAAATAAGGTACACTACTGTCAGGGTTCAAGTTACATGTGCTGGCTTTTTCCAACTTGCATGTGTAAGCTGATTCAAACTCCAAGGCTTCACTTACTCTGCATCTGCACTTAAACCGCGTGCCGAGAACGTGAAAACCCGGTCGTTGATTAGTTGTATCCGGACAGCTCATTCCAGAATAGTGCTCAATGACGTTAACTAAAAACACCAGCCAGTAAGTCTGTGTGTGAAACTTACATTTATTTCTATTTTTTCTCCAAGTGACCTCACACGGCAGATTATTGGCTCTAGCATCTGTGATAGACTTTCCTGGATGGACAGCTAGATCCCAGCCAGGATCTCAGCGACGGATAGGTGTCATCCCAGCCAGGATCTCAGCCACAGATAGGTGTCACGAGCGCTACCTTGGAGCCTATTATTTACTTATACCAGTTTCATTTTCCGTGGAAGTACACCCCACATGGCCTAAAATAGGAAACATTCTTGTATTTGAAGGATCATTATTAGTTTTCCACACAATCAGCAGTTCTCTTGGCCTCGATGATAAATATGTGCACACGTAATTTGGACTTTGCTTTTTTTAAAAAAATGACTCATAAATTGGTATTGATGTTCCAACCTGAAATTTTTATTTTTACAACTGCAGAGTCAACTATTTTGCATGAGAGTGTGCTAAGTTTCACAAAAAATCGTGAAATGATTTCTGAAACATGCATCTTTTATTTTTCCCAAGAGGAAGTCTTACAAGAGAATGCTAAATTGTGGCATCTCACTGAAGTGTAGATAGATTTTTGCCCCATCTTCAGTCCTGTGAAAACGATTCACTAGGGCACCTGGTCTGAGGCCTGATACAATAGTCCAGTGTCAAAAGCATGACCTTCGTATTCTCCGGGCCTGGAGGCCTCACTGTCCCTCCCTGGACAATCACGGAGGCCTTCCTGGGCACAGCTGCATAACCAGGAACCATCCCTGTCCCCATGAATGTTTTCTTGGGAAGGCGGGGTGTGCTGGGACACCTCACAGGCCAGCGGTGCGGCACACACCACTTTTGTGGGTTCTATGGCGTATTTTGCACTCAGGTCTTAGATTCTCACAAGGATCATCAAAATCCTGCTGATGTTTTTGAAATGTGTGTATTTGGTGGGCATTTTCATTACAGTTATAGAAATATGTGGTAAAAACAGACACAAGATATTTCACCATTCACTAAGCAACCTGCTAAATCAATGATTATCTGTTTTTCAAATTCTCTTTTTTCATAAAATGTTCAATGTTAAGCATTTATTAAAGACTAAATAAAATGCATCCCATCGTGTGTGGGCATGGGTCCTACAAATACAGAACGGATAGTTTGTGAAGTGACCCCGTTAGTGTGCTGAGTCACAGGAAAGAGTGCATTCCACATACCTTTCTGCTCTAAAACTCCACTTGTGTCTTCAGAAATAGCAATGAGCTTTCATGAGTTCAGCCTGTCAGTGTCCCTGCTTGGGGACCTAGCGCATCTCTGCACTCAATCCTGCATATTGTAGATATTGTAATTAGATCACCCCCAGTTAGCCAGCAAGGATGAGGTTACAGTACCGCACGGAAATTGCCTGAAATGTCTTTAAAAGTAGCCGTCTACAGAATTACTTCCTAGCGGGCTTCGCATGAGCTCATGTAATAGATTCCATTTCCACTAATGCACTCGAATAGGCTTTAATGGTGTTAGGTGTACGTGTCGGAGAGAAAGCTGACCTCTGTCCACTGTTGAAAGGAGATCGGTATTAGTGTGCTGGAAAGCACACCGCTGCGTCCCTCTGACTCTCTCGCGATGCCCAAAGGAAAGGGACACGATCCCAGCACTCCGAGCTGGAAGTCCCCCGAGCTTGCATCTGCGAAGATCAGCTGAGCACACGGAATAGAATATAGCAGGTCACCATGTTTGAGAAAAGAGGAGTCGTTCACTATGCATCTTCTGCGGCTGAGTCCTTCACTATGCGTCTCCTGCGGCCGAGACGGCTGATTTGGTGCTGATGCTGGGTAGTAGTTTCCAGGTGATGACAAGGTGGAAGAACGTGAGCATTCCCGAGAGAGAAAAGTTGTCCAGCTCAAGTTTGTGTCATTTTCCTGACTGAGGACTTACTGCCAGGTTTTTTTTTATTGTTGTCTTTCTGTGAAATGAGCCACTTCATTATATTCAAACTAAAGATTTCTTTCCAACAAGAACAGCAATGAGATATGGAGACTGTTACATTCCTTCGGGCTCATATACCCTGAGTCCAGGCTTCTTGCCGAAAGGGGGACAAACTTCTCAGTATTAAATGTTGTTTGGAAAATTCCCCCCGAGTCAAGGCATCATGCTGAAGAATCCCCAACCCTAACACCTCCTAATGGGAGTGGGACAGAGTGGCTCAGGACTGAGGGAGGGGCAAGAGGCATTTTCCCTGCCTTCAAAGGAGAGGACACCATTTTTAACTCAGTCTAGAAGTGAACAGTACTGTGAGGAATACTGTATTTAGTTACTTTTCTCTGGATAAAATTAAAATCTGTACACATATTAATGTACTAGGTGACCTTCTGTCCATCAAAAACCCTATGTATTTCAAGATGGTTCAAAGTCCAAGTACATCAAAATAGAGACATATTGGTTTCCATCGGATGTCACTTGGTCCCTTGATATTCTCACCTCGAAGCAATAAAATAAAAATGGCATATTTCTATTCACCTCAAACCACCCAAACTTTGGGTTATATAATGAGGAAACCAAATGTATCTCTTTCTTCATTCAGGATGTTGAACCTGACTCTAGACACTGAGATACATGAGTAATGAGAACACCATCCTATGCCTGAGTGGTTTACATTTATGGGGGCAAATTATATAGATTTCCGTAGTGCAGTTCGATAAAATTTGTGCTGCAGGCCTACCTGTTTGAGTTGCATTTGTGAGTTTCCAATATCTTTTCCATACTCCCCACATAAATCTTGTGTTGATCTCGAGAGGTTTATTACACCACAGGTGCGTATGGGGAGGCTATAAACCCCAAGCTTCAACTGTATACTTGCATTCAGTTCAACTAAAAATAGCTTTCCTGTTCTGCAGGTGGAGAAGGCTATGCCTCCTGGGTGTGTGGCAGTTGACACACTGGATCTAGGCCGCTGGGTGTGCCAGGGTCACGGATGACCTGGCCTCCTGCTGGGCTCTGGGTGCTCTTTCTGCCGCCTTACATGGCCCCTTATTCATTTTTAATAAAATTCTAAGTCACAAAATACTGGCCAAAATGACCATTCAAAAAGGTCAGTTTATGAATACTACAATTAAAGGGATTTGTTTAATGTGATACTTCAAGTAAGCAGTAACAGCTGCTAGCTTTGCATTTAATTTCATTTCTCCTATTTTCTTTAAGATAATACATGGTACTTTGTTATTCTGGTGAAATAAGAGTTTGGCTTTGAGAACCCAAAATCCGAAAATCCCAAACACAAATGAAGAGGTGGTACTTTGCACTATAAAGATTTTTTTTTTTTATTTTATAAGAAGGTTCACCCCAGGAATTCTTTTTTTAAAAGGTTTAACAATCTGAAAATAAGCGTTTAAATTCAATAAGAACAGCTCATTATTTTTCAGGTACAATACAGAAGAGAGCCATTTCAAGGGGAGGCGTTAGTAGCGTCGACAACTGGAGAAGTCGGCCTCACCGGGTTGGACGTGTGTGAAGTGAGGTTTATTCGTGCAGGGCAGCCTTTGCAATGCTTTGAACTACTTTAATGAGATACAATTTTATTTACAAAAGTGAAAGGCAACACTTCAAGGTTTGGCAAGCAAATAGTAATTTAGCCTTTCAAAATAACAAATGTATATTGGGGCTGCTTTAGGTAATTTAAAATTCCCTAGCTCTCGCTAAAATTCATAAATCAATTTACTTTTACCTGGGAGTACAACGTAAGTGGAAAGTTAGCTTTTGCATAAAGTAAGAAAAGGAGCCAAATTTCTCTTTGCCTTACCCCTCAAAAAGCAAACTCATCCCAGAATTCTAGAATATCTTGGAAATGTTTCCATAATTCTTGAAAATCACTAAGGAAGTTGGTTGGTAGTTTCTTTTATTAAGGTCAAATTTAAACCAGTTTGAAGGAAATGAAAGACCCAGGTTCAGAAGAAATGAAACAAATGCCTGAGCCTCATAAGAACACTCTTCGTAAATTAGAAAGTCATGGCGGAGGTGGGGAGAGAGAGAGGGAGGGAGGGGAAACCAACATCACAGAGTCAACATTTTTAAAAAATGTGTTTATTTCTTCCTCCAGTCATGCCAGTAACATGCACAAAATCTACAATTTCCAATTTAAAAATAAGCGCAGTGCGGTCTCCTTCCCATCCCCCGCCTCTGCCCCTGCCCCAGCTCCCCAGCCCCCCATCCGTGCTCCAGGTAGTTCGTGATCCCACTGCCCCACACACCTACCGGAGCGTCTCTGTGGGTAACCCCATGAAATCTGTATTGTTTTCTTTACCGTTTCTCCCCCTTAGGCCCCCGGTCCCCAGCAGTCACCACACTGTTGTCCATGTCTATGAGTCTTTTTCCCAAGCTCCCTTTTTTCACAAATGACATGAGACAAACTTTCTCTTTACTGTTTTTTTCTTTCTCGTTAACAACTCATATGGAAAGCATTTTCAGTATCAATATTAGTGAACATCCTTGTCCTTTTTTATAAAGCTTCCAGAAAATGTCTCTTCATTCATTTATGTCTTGGCATCTTTAGGGAGCATTGTCAAATGTTCTTGAGTTCGCCGTGTGTGTGTCTTGGTAGGTTTGTCTCTTCACATTTTAAGTTTTTGTAGCTGCTGTAAGCGGATTCTGTTTCTCCATGAACGCTTCTAACCGGTGGTTGTTTTTCATGGGAAAGCTGAAATTCTTTTAAGATCATGTAGTCCCTTTTTTTCTTGTTAATGTTTTCCTTAATTTACAGCAGCCATTTTAAAAATTGATTTTATTGGCCTTTTCAGTATATAATCATACCATAAGCAAACAGACATATACATTGATCTTCTCATTTTCATGGTTTATACATTTTATTTATGTTTATCTATATTTGCCTTGACTGGCAATTTTTGTAAAATATTAAGCAATACTGGAGATATCAGCCCTCCTCGCCTAATTACTGTTTTAGCGGTGAGGCCTCTAAGATTTCTCCCTAAAGCCTGAGATGGGATGTGCAGGTGGGTTGGGGGCCTTTGGCCATGCTAAAGAAGTGTCAGGCTATGAGCACTTGGGTGAGTTTTAGCCACAATAATTATGGAGTTTTTTAAATATAAGAAATAAACCCATACATCTGTCATTAATTTGAATTGATCTATAAACTTCACTACGTCCCTACCCTTTTCCTTATACTATTTTATATCAATATTCAGTAGAACTATTTATGATTAAAACGTGAGTAGGGAGGTGTTGGACGCTCTTGGACCTCCCGGTATCAAGCAACTCATGGAGCGGGGTGAGCCTCGGAAGAGCCAGTCTCCAGGTTACAGTTCTTCTCTGTGACATCCTCTCCCTCTCAGGAGACTGGCTGCTTCCGCCAAAAGTGCCTCCTCCGGGTAAACCTTAGATCACTGGGCACCCTATGAATCAAACGGAATTGTGTGACCGACCTTTCAAATCACCCACGTTCCTTCACCGTCGTGGAACTGGAGCTGTTTTCTCCCCCAGTGGCCCTTCCCGTACACACGTGTGTGTCTCTTTCCTGGCACTTCATGCGGCCACTGCTGGGACATCTCAGTGCTCTGCGTGCGTCTCCTTATTTCTCCCGATCCACTTGTTTCCCCCTGAAAACCATGTCCCCGACTGTGGTGAAAAGTGTATTTTGAGGCAGAGAGGTGAGAGGGTGAGTTTTCTTTTTCTTAGTGATTTTTTATAAAATTCAGAAATAAACAGAATGTCTGCCTCCTGCAGCCTTGCTCATATCCCAGAAGTCTTCATTTTCATTACATTAGAGTTATTTAAGTTTATTTTTTTGATCTATTGAATCTCATTTTTACAATCTAGATGCTAATTTTTCTTCCACTTTCCTAGAGAATTGATTCCAATCTACTCACACAAGATTTTTTTTTTTTAACATTTATGAGTGGCTAAGAGATTTCTGAAAATGGTGCAGAATAACCAGGCTGACTTTCCTTAGCTACCCTAGACCTCTCTTTGTTGTCGGTTCTCCTACAAGGACAGAATCATCTCCCCTTGAGTAGCGCTCTGACTGTGCCGAGTCTGGATTTAATAGACTTTCCTCAAGGAGGGAACAGACCAAGACTGGAGGAGCCTTTATGTTAGTCCTCGCTCTGCTACTCATTGGCTGTAAGAACATAATTAATTGATACATTGTAGCACCCAAGGACTTTGACTTAGGATTTTCACTTTTCTTCTGGATTCCATTTTTGTCTCATTCTATGCACATTTTCTCCTTACACTCATGTGCATGTCCATGCAATGCTGACTGACACGCCTTTTCTCATCGCGACCCCACACTGGGGCTGCATGACAGTGGCTGGATTTCTTTTCAAAGACCCTTTGAACTCTGCTATGTAGTAAACATTGATTTGCCACCCACTTTAGGATAGAATGATTCCTCTTGGTTCTGACGGTCACAGTGGCCACTGCCTGAGGATATGAATGCCTTTCGAGTTGACTGAGGAATGTAGACTTCATGGGGACATTGAACTAGTCAAGGGGACACCCAGGACTCTGCTTGGGGCTCCGTTGGCCTCTCCTCTTCTTCTTAGAACAGTGTCTAGGACATTCTGGAGTCATGGCCCTCCTTAGGAGACCTAAGTGCTTAGAAATGCTGCCTTCTCCATTTTGGGAGACTTGGAGTCAAGGTCAAGGAGAGGCTTGCAGGGGAAAGGGCTCCTTCATCGGTTTAGGGTGTGTGTGTGTTTGCTGAACCTCCAGAGGGGGAGGGGGTGACTGAACAGATTCTGGCATCTGGGATGTAGAGCTGGGGGTTCACTGCAGGAGACCTGGTGCTGCTGGAGGCATCCAGGTCCAAGTCTCACTTCCGCCTACACTTTTGGCTTCTGCTCCACCTCAGTAAGTGGGGAAAGGAGAGCAAGGGAGTGTGTGACCTTAATATCATGGTTTTCAAAGCACGTTTCTCAGAGTGCTGCTTTTGGAGATGCCACAAAAACCATGTGGGAGGTTGGGGAGCAGGTAGGCACTTAGAGCTCCCAGCCCTGACCTCTGTTTTGACAAGTTCCACTTTTTTGTATTTTTGTGAAAATGTTACAGACAAAATCTACTAAATAACAAAAAGATAGAAAGCCACTGGGAGACCTCAGTGGATGGTTCTTTGAGTCCCCCAGTTCTCTGCAAACCAACCAAAACCAGCCTCGCCTGCCTGGCATGCTTTCTGTACTGTGCTTTAAGTAATTGGCTAATAAATCTGAAACTAATTTAGACTAAAGTGTTAATAGCTGATAATGATTTAATGTGTTTCCCCACCCAGGGAACACATTTGCATTTTAATAGAGGTCTTACTGGTGATTTTCTTAACTCAAATGAATGACTTTAATGGCGAGCGTTTGAGGTGCAGTGGGACCCATCTTGGCAGAATTTTCAGTGCCCTCACATCGCACCAGGTGGTCCAGGCAACATCCCTGCACTGGTAATGCCTATGGACTCACCCTTGTGGGGAGTGAGGCCATTTTCCTGAGCCTTGCATGTAGGTCAAGTGCGATTTCTGAGAATCAAGTGCGCTCATCCATGATGCCGATACTAGTTAATCTGCACCCACAGCAGACCTCTCCGAAGGAGACACGTGGGAAGTTCAGTCACGTGTGCGCCGTCACGCAGGAACAAGGGTCTGCCATTCCAAAGCACAGAGAGAAGCAAAGCACATTGAATGTTACAAGTTAAAATAGAGGAAGACATAGATTATCAGTCATTATATCCATTTGTGAAATTGTACTAATTGCTGAATTAGAGATAGAAATTCTGTATATCTTCTTATCAGAAATAAAGAATTTTGTGTTCTGAATGGGTTGATAGGTCAGAGCCCGTTCTCCCTGTTCACTTCAATTTTTCTCTCCTTCAATCTGATCAGGTAAATTGGCTCCACCCCCACCCCCAGCAACAGGCCACTTCTGGTTTGACATGGAAAAAAGATGAATTAACACTTCAAAGTAAGAGTTGGCAGTCTTTGTAGCCCTCTGCTTGTTCTCTCATTTAGACATTATTAGGGTGGTCCCACTCCTGTGAGGGTCAGTTGGAGACCCTTGAATATTGGAAAAGAGGGGTTGGAAATGACCACTATGCAAGGATGTTCCTTACAATCAGGTGCACTCATGCCGTGTGGTGTCTTCAGCCAGTTCTGAGTAATGAGGTAGTGCCGGGAACCACGAGGTCAAGGACTAATGGCCTCCCAGGTAGCCAAGCCCAAAGAAATGAAATAGAAGAGGGTTAGTGGTCCATGCCAGCAACTGCAGTAACAGCCAGTCCCATTAAATGGCTTCTAGGGAGTCAGTAATTTCTTTTTTATGGCTCTTAACATGCATTTTCTAGAATTTCTCATAGGAAAATGTCCTCTATAGCACCTTAGTAAGTCACGTATTTTATATCACTGATTCTGGCTGAAATTGTTCCCTCCAATGAGGTGGACGTGTGCAGCACCAGGCCCAGGTCTTTGCCACTGCAGGCACTTAACCAGCCATCTGTGTCATTTGTCCCCAGGAATGATCGCTGTGACGGGACACAACCTCCATGGCCAAGGTGCACGCTTAGATGTTTGAATACCGTCCTGTGGGGCAAGGATAGGGGGATGGATTTTGAAAAAAATTCTCAGAGATTTTTAAAAAAATGTTTCTAGGCTCAAAGCCTTTACCAGAATTAAAAAGGAAAATGTCGCCTTCAGCAGTCACAGGGGTACTGGCGGTCTTTCCTACAATCAACACAAGTAGTGGTATTTTCGATTTCAAATTTAGTACTAATTTTTTTTTCACTTTTTTTCTTGGGTGAAACACTCACATTTTTCTCTCGTGACTATTTTAGATTGGTTGTCTCAAAAACAGCTCCTCTGGTAGTCAGTTTTGCTCTCCAAAGGCAAGACACTTTATCTCTCTGTTTGAGTAGCACAGCCAAGATCAAGAACCCTTTTACCGGAGAATAAGTGATACTAAAACAAGGCCACTGGTCCTCAGTAACAGTCAAAACACAGGGTCACCCTGGCCTGCAGTTTGTAGGAGAAACAGAAAATGTCAGAAGTGAGTATTATTTTATGAGTGTCATTATTCTGGCAACCTCCTTTGCAGCCTGATTTGCATGTTGAACTTCTGGACCTCGGCGAATACAAGGGCCATCGTCGCCAACACTGAGTGGAGTGTTACCCATCTCCCAAAGGCACCTCTTACAATAGCGTGCTGTTTAAGTGAAATGGTCTTCTGACCCCGCACGCCATCATTCTCTGTCATTTTCTTTTCTTCAGGGGCTAAGGCGCCCAAATGCCTGAAGCACACTTGCCCAGCACACACTATGTCATTCAAGTTCACATCCAGTATCTTCTGGGCCCAATGCAGGAAAATGGGCCATTTTATGGTTATAAACATTTTTTTTTTGCCATTTTATCATTAAATGTTGCCTCCCCCTTGATTTTTCCCTGGCATGCTTATCAGATGTCTTCAGAAATTTCTCATTTTAGCCTGTAAGTCTTCTACATGATCTTAAAAAGTATTTTCTATCTTATTTATGGTCTTTTTGGAGTGTATTTTGTGTGTTTTTCTCAAATTTTCCCAAATCCCTATTTTTCTAGTCAGCTTAGTTGTCTATCAAAACTATCCAATGATATTTTTACTTAATTAACTATGTTTTTATTGCTAGAATGACTAAATTAATCTGGTATTCTCTTAGGTGGTTTTGTTTATTATGGTTTTGAGTCTTTCAAGGCTTTAGCAATTTCAAGTATATCTATTTTTAATTTTTGTTTAGCTTTCCCCGTTGCTTTTGGCTTGTGCTGTTGCTCGTGGCCTGCGTGGACAGTTCTTCCTTTCCCCATCTGCTACCTCCCATACCTGGTCAGGGCACGGCAGGGCTCACCTGCCACAGGTGTCTGGCTGGATGTCCCACTCATAGGTGCTGTGGCCTGGGGCATGGCGCTAGGGTGGGTGAAGGGTTCATCTTTGTTGGGTCTCCAGGCACTCATTGGTTCCTGGTCTTTGTATTTATTTCATGCCTTTGGGTCTCCACTTCTGGAAACTCCTGTAGATTCAGATTCCACACCCACAGTTGGCGCCAGCGTGGGTCGCTGCTGCCTTTCTCCTTGTGCCGAGGACTGAGGTACACTTTCTCAGCACACCCCATGAACAGAGTTCTCAAGCTCCTGATCGAGGTCGGGGCTACTCTAACTGACTTGAGAATTTATGGAGGTCCGGTGGCTCCACATTGCCGCATACTTAGGGTCTACAGCCTAGGACCCCCACCCCCACCCCGTAGAGGCCACAGATCCTACTTCCATTTTTGGACACTTCCCTCTACCCACAGGTAGCCGATGCGCTCATTTTGTTTCGCTGCCATCCAGCCCGGAGATCTGTGCTGTCTATTTCTACCAGCTCGGTAGTCCTGCCTGTGATTATGACCCCGGCTGAGTCTCACCTGTGACATTGCTTTATTTTACTCAGAATTTTCTTGTGATGGGAGTGCGGAGACATCCCTTCCAGGCTGACTCAGTCTGCCACATGGATGGGTGTGCTTGTTTCATTGGGCAGCCATAAAAAAGCACCACCAATCGGGAGCTTAAACAACAGAAATTTGCTTTCTCCTGTGTTGGAAAGCAAGGAGTCTGAGACGGAGGTGCCGGCAGGGCTGGTTTCTTCCGAGACCTCTCTCCTTGGCTTGTAGGTGGCATCTTCCCTCTGAATCTTCATGCCGTGTCCTCTCTGTGTCTGTGTCCCACTCCCTCTTCTTATGAGGACACCTGTCATGTTGGATGAGGGCCCCACCCAATGACCTCATTTAAACTGAATTACCTCTTTAAAGTCCTTTCTCCAAACAGAGTCACGTCCAGGGCCTGGCAGAAATAATGCCGCTGAGAGTGGCTGGTAGGGGATGTGAGTGTCTCAGACGAGGTGGACAGCAATTGGAACATTTCACCTAGAAATGTCCTATGGGATGCTTGAGGGTGATATTGTTATGTTACAGAATTGCATGCTTATGATTTTATAATAAAAGATTTTTAGGTAATAAAAAGAGGGTGCTATTTGTGCTGGACCCTGTACTCACATACCGAGTGTTGGGACCTCAGCATATGAATTTTGGGAGCACGCAGTTCATTAAATGGGAGTTGAGAAGTCTGTCTCTTTTACTGAAATGTAATCAATCTCACCAAGATGGTTTCTGTAATAACAATAGTGTCAAACCCTGGGAATGTAATCATCCAATAAACTCTTTTTGAGGACCTACCAAATGCAAGTCACTCAGACACAGAACCTATGTGGTAGGCAATCCATGTGCTTTTACTTCTTTTTTAAGAAGACTGATCCCAACGAGCGACACACGGTGCTGTAGCAAGATGGCAGCTGTCCCCTCCTCGTCGCTGCTGTGGGGTCCTCTTGGTATGGCACGATCACTCCACCCCAGGCCTGCTTTAAGCTCTGGGGGCAGAGTGATGGTCTGGACAGTGTGGGTCTCAGGGACCACAGAGCTCACGGCCCCCGGGTCGGAGAGGAATGCGTGTTCTAAGGATGGTGGTCTAGACGCGGACTGGAGGAAAGATCAGGTCCCCAGCTGTCCTTCTTGAGGAAATCTTTGTGACCTGGGGCTAGGCCAAGTCTTCTTAGATATGCCCCCGGGGCGCAGGTAACACCAGGTCACACAATACATGACTCCATTTACGTAAAGTGTTCGTAGGAGGCAGAGAACGTGGAGCCAGGGCTGCCGAGGGCTGAGGGGTCGGGGGCGGGAGATGGAAGGTGCCCGGCTCCTTCCCGGTGAGATGACGGTGCACTAGGGCTGGTCATGACTGTGGTGGCATTGCTCTGCGAATATCCTGAGCACCGTGGAGCTGTGCGCTGTAAATGGGCAAATCGTGCACCATGAACGTCATGTCTCAATATAGCTGCTGAAAAAAACCTTTTTTATGAAAGCACTCCCTGTGTCCTTCCTCGTTTCCCTGGGATCATGCCAGCCTGTGTTTGTCAGCTGCCCTTCCCGTGACTGCTCGCTACTCCTGCACTGATGTGTCTGCTTCGGTCCTAGAAAGCCCACACTGTGCCACTCACCTTCCCTTCCAGGGTTGTCACCAGTGCCCCGGGCAGCCACTGTGGTCTTCGTCCCCTAACATGATTGAAAGCACGATTCGGGAAGCTAGATAGTCTTTAAATTATGTCCCAGCTCCATTTTCTGATCTTCAAAAAATTCATTCTAACCTCCCTGATCGTCGGTTTCCTCAACGGTAAAGTAAGGCCTTAACGCTCTCACCTCCCGGGACCCCTGTAAGAGCTAAAGCGGGGCAACACACCCAAGCTTCACCGCGGCGCCTCGTGCACCACGCACGTTTGCTCAGCGGGAGCCACACTTTTGTCATCGCCCCACCCGCGTCACTGTGCTCGCTTCCTTGTGGCACTGTGCGTCAACTTGACTTTTCACAGAGCCGCCGGAGTGGTCTTTCTAAATTCCACATCTGGTCGTCGTACGTCCGGAATACAAACTGCTGATGACATGCCTCAAACGTCTAGATAAAGGCCTTTCGTGATTTGTTTCTTGTTGCTCTGGCCCCTACCTCTGCTGAGCTTCAGTCAGAGGAGGTACTCATTGCCTTGTGGTAGCGGAAGCTTCTGCGACTTTCCTTTTTTTATCATTTCACGGGGCTGCCCTTCCTACTCATAAGTCTTTCCTCCAGTTGTTCAGTCTGGTTACCTGGCTCCATCCTCTAGGTCACAACTCATGGTGCTTTTTCCCCGGACGCTTCTCCTGATGCCTCTGGGTGTACCCCTCTCTGTGTCCCGGTCTCCCTCTGCACAACCTGGTCCTTTTCTTTCTGAGCTGTCACGTCCCTGCTTGTTTCCAGCAGGAAGGTGAGTCAGAACTACGTGTGTCTTTACCCCGAACGTACTGTTTGTACGGAGGAGAGGCTTACTGAACATGTGGACTGATTGGAACGTGGTGGGCAGTGATTTCATGCCATTTACATAAACACATTGGTTTACAGTTCAAGCCAGCGCAAAACGTAAGAATTTGAAGGGTTATTACAAGGGAAAAAGGATTTGTTTTTATTTCTTATCATTCCATAGGGAAGAGGTGTGGTAAATGAAAGTAAGAAGACAGAAATTTTAACGGAAGTGTATCGTGAAGCGTGCAAATAATTACCGACCGCTATCCAAATATCCAAACCGTATTTGACCCCAGTCTGAAAACATGAGACTTAATAGAGAGCACATACACACGTATGCAGAGGTTCACCAGGGGATCCCTGTACTGAATAAGAAGCCCCGCCCCCAGTCCCCCAGGGAGCTGACGCTCCAATTGTGGGTCCAGGAGTCGCTGGGCCTCAAGGTGCTCCTAGGTGATTTGGAGGCAGCAGGTGCCTGGAACCAAGTTTCTCCCAAGGCTAGGCGTGCTCCCAGTGGGGAGCTTATCAATTCTTATTTTCAGTCATATTTTGAAATATTGGCTTTAATAGACTGCAGATTGCATAATTTTCAAAACAAAGCATGCACTTGTGTGAAGTCATGTGGTACCTGTCTTTCTCTGACTGGCTTATACCTGGGATTTAATGAACAAGATGAACTAGCAAGTGAGATAGACAGACTCACAGATGGAGAGAGGGCTGACAGCTGTTGGGGGGTGTTGGGGGCTTGCTGGGCTTTGAAGGATTGAGCAAAAAAGAACAAAAATGGAGAAAAAGACCTCATAGACACAGACTACAGTGTGGCGATAACCAGAGGGAAGGGGATGGGGGAGGGGAGGAGAGTATGGGGGGATGAACGGTGACGGATGGAGACTTGACTGGGCTGGTGAGCACACAACACAGTGCACAGGTGAGGGTTGTGGAACTGTGCACCTGAAACCGGTGTGATTTTGTTAACCAGTGTCACCCCCATAAGTTCAATAAAAAGCAAAAAAAAAAAAAGAAATCTTATGAATAAGATACACTTTTTTTGATCAAATACGTCTTGATTGAAAGTACGAGGCACCACATCAAAATGAAGTAAGTAAATAAGTGAAGAAGATTCTCACTGATTGCAGTAAGCACTGTAATCAACGCCCAATTATTAGGTGTGAAACTTTGAGTGGATATTCAGAAAAGTGTCAATTCATTTAGTGAGTAATAGTCGATCACCTACAGAATCGAGTAAGGTACTAGATGGAGAACGGACTAGAAAATAAGCAGAGATCTCTGTCTGGTAGGTGAGCTGGAGACAGCACAGGGACTGCAAGGGGAGAGCAGTTTATATTAAATGAGATAAGTGGATCGATTGTAGTTGCTCTGTGGGTTGTGGCAGAAGGTGATACGAGAGACCAGGGCTTGGAGACCCCGGCCAAGGGTCAGACCACTTCTGACCCTGACACCTTCTCGTGTTTGTGGCCGTGAGTTTGAGTAAGGCTGCGCTGAAACTCTTTCAGGCAATCCTTTAAATCAAGGATATGGAAAACCTAAGTCAGCAATTACTTATCCTTAAGATTTAAATCTTTGGAAATATATAGACATCCCCAGCCCAGGACGACTAAAATACTGCCTGAACACCAAATATTTAATACTGCCTTTTGTGATTATACTTTATTTCTAACTCACTTCCAAATCAATAAAAAGATATATATTTTAATAACTTTAATGAAGTACAGATATTTGAACTAAGGATAAATCCCCTGTATGGTATTGTTTGCTCATGTGCAGTCTGAGTAATGAATGATAGGTGACTGGTCATGGCTTTGCTGGTGTCACCTCTTCTCCAGCCAGTGGGGACACACGGGTCCCTGCAGCAGAGCATGCAGAGCAAGGTGAACTGGCAGTAGCTCCTCAGCCCCTCAGGTGACTCTGCACCACAGGTGACTCTGCACACATACCCTTCACTGCCCCTCCCATCCCCGTCCCCTACTGTGCCCACACTTGGGGGCCATTGGATTGTGTCCTGTAGGCAGGAGGGTAAAACTCTGAATTTTGCAAAAAAATTTTGAATCTCTTTTAATGGATGTGCATGAAATTTTTTTTCTGCCAGATTTGAGTATTCAATCAATATTATTTAATATGGCATGTCACTCAGATGCAAATTATAAATGGTATATGATGATTCAGATCATTATAATAAGTGACCATCAGAAATAAAAATATCACCAGATATTTTTTTTCAGAATTTCAAATAAGCATTAATTTTTGGAAACACATATTTAAAAAACAAATTTTGAGATATTAAGGGTAAATTTTGTATTTTAAAATACTTTTTAAACTATACAATCTATGATGGAAATGAAGAACTAACTTTCAAGATACTTTCTACTGACAATAATAAAGTTTTTTCAATACTGCCAATTTTAGTACTAAAATAGAAGAGGATACGTTGAATCCCTAAATTATTACTCAACTTGCTCCCTGCCTTTCTTTTCTGGACACGACAGTCTTTCTTTCATTCCTCAGAACGGACATCAAATTCTATATTAAGGAATTTTAAGTGATTAGCTTAAGAAATATGGTGGAATAGTGGTCACTCACAGTGTTTCTTGGAAACCCTGATTTGTGTTCTAACTTTGTTGTTGACTAGTAGGGAAGCTCATTTTGTGATGGGCAGTGTGACCTCATGCTAAATCTATCACATGAATCACAATTCATGAGTGTTCTGTGATATTTCAGGCCCATAAATATTTTTATTTTCCTTGTCATTACAATGACATGTTCTGGTTGAATTTGGATTGCTCTAGTCTAGTCTACAAGAGGGCATCTTCCTCGAGGTTGCTGTAGCTAGTGGCCCTTACAATGCTTTCTTCAAGTTGGAGGTCTCAGAAGCCAATCGGATGGCCCATGGCCCACCAGATCTAAAAAGCAATCACATCCACTGATTCTTGATAGAGTTTTTTGGGTTTTTAATCCAGAGGGGAATATGAAATCATCTGTTTTAACTAAGTCTTAACCCAAAGTTTACCAAAATTTGTTGCAAGAAACTAATCGTAAGATGTATTTAGAAAAAAACAACTCTTCTGAATTATCACCACTATCCACTTTTTTTTTTGAGGAAAAAGGGGGATTTGGAAGGGAAATAAGCAGATGTCATGGAGTTGTGGTGTATGGTGTGATATTCTCTTGAAGAAAAGACAACCAAACAAAATATTCAAACTCAAACTGTCTGTGGATTTGGAAAGTAATTTTTATTTCACACTTTTGGGGCTTTTCGATATTTTGATCAAACCATTACAATTTCATGATGTCGTCTCTTCTATATGCACATTCAATGTTCAGTACAAATTAGAGGTGGTAATGAACACTTAGATTTAAGTGGCTCTGTTCACCTTGACATGGGCCACAATTGTACGTGTGATTGGCTGTCTACATTATTCTGAAATTAGGAATGTTCTTGTGCATCTTACATAAGAAGCTGAAAAATACTAAGCATGTACTAATCATGAAGTGAAGGCTGAGTGTGTTTGCTGCTTGTACAGTGTCAATGTGTTTGTATCTTACTGCAGATCATTATGCCAAGTGACCACTGCTTCCCTTTTGTACTTTGAGCTGCTAAGTAATCCACACATCTCAGAACGCTCATGTCCACTAGATAAATTTGCCCAGGGAAATAATGTCACCAGCCACCACTCTCTGTCCCTGTTACATTGCCGTCAGTCTCATACTTTGAACTTCCCGGCCGAGTCGGAGCCAGTGGTCCCTGGGATAAACTCAGTTTTCATCAGCGTTCCGCACTTGCAGAAACCACAGAGGACAGAGCGTGTCTTCTGGAGCTGAATTGCGTCACTTCCCTGGACTCCTTGACACGATGACCCTGCTAAGTGCTAAAGACAGCTCATCTGCCCGGAGGGACCCAATCAGTGTGTGGTGGGGGCGCGGTGACAGCGCCAGGAGTATTTCTCAGAATCCAGCATTTGTCTACTTACTACGATACGAGTCTTCTTCTGTAGGCTTGTTTTCTGATTCACAGTTTCTAGAACTAAGTTTTCGGCTCTGTTTGCAGTGCCGTTTTGTGATTTTTGCAGTAACGCGGGGCATTTCTGGATGGCCACAGGGTCAGGGACGCAGTCCCTCTTCCCATCACGTGGCAGGAATGCTGGATGCCAGCCCCTGCTCTGGGCACTGGCGAGAGAGCACAGGGGAGTCCCTGCCACTGTGATTTTACTTCCTGTTGGGGCAGAACGAGAGAACAGTAAAGGAAACACAGAATAAAGGGGAAAGTCGTGAAGAGTTGTGAAGGGGAAAGTTGTGGGGATCATAGACGAGAGAGGCAAGAACGGGTGGGCGTTGTGCTCCCTGCTCTGCAGGCACCCTGTGCTTCCATTACTTCCAAAGGTTTCAGATCAGACCAAGCAGGCCTGTTTCCCTGCAGGGATCTCTGACAGCACTGCTCTCTATTTCTCCCAGTGTGCACCTGTAGTGGACTCCGAGTTAACGACATTGGGCAGAGGGATGATAGACTCGGTTATGATCCTCGGTCACACAGTCAGGCTTCAGTTTAGAGTGTGTGGGCTGAGCAATAATCTATGTCTTTGACAGTCGCCATTGTCACCAAATGCCACCCCCAAGGGGATGCATTGAATCTTCTTGATCTTCTTTGAAATGATCAAATCCTTATGTGCATCTTATATTTATCATACCCCTAGACTGAAAATAGTTCACCACACCTAGATGCATTGATGTTTTAATTCACTGAGGGATTGTCATGTACCCAGAACTGTACATGCATTATTCTTCGTTAAGTATCATGACTGATTGTGTGGATTGTATTACAATTTCTGTTTTTGAGGTGGAGACTCATTACCTTGCTCAAGGTCACGTGGTTAACAGGTAATGACCATGATTAAATGGGACTTGCCTCTAGAACTCGAGTCCTGAACCACTAACCTGCTTCCACAGAGATCCTCTTGAAATATTCTTAAATCTGACACATCCAAAGGGGCTTTTATACTCAAAAGACTTGGAGGCCACCAGTCTGGATGACGACTTGATGATCATTTAAAAAATAAAAGATCCAGGCAAAAATGTTTTAGGAAATAAGATAAATAATAAAAGTATTAGGCCAACATGAGGTATGAACAGATATCACTGATCATTCATGAGCAATTAAAAATTACAAATCAAATAATCTGCATGTGCCTTGTCTGTATGAATGGACAACAGGGATGAGGGAGACAGTCCTCACAAGTGGTCTCAACTCATCCAACAGAAACCGCTACTACAAGGCAGAACGAAACAGTCCCGGTGCTAGTGGGTCAGCCAGAAACTGCCACCAGAAATCACAGAGAGACTCTCCCTGCCCTTGACAGGCACGTGGAAGGACCAACGTGATGCAGAGAAGAAGACAACCCGTGTGCGGTGCGAGAAGATGAGCCCTGGACGCACCGTGGGGTCAAAGTGAAGACCCTGAGTTTAGGCTTGATGAAGAGACCAGCTCGGTGACACAGGGCAGTCTCTAAAAGAGGGTACGCGGTGGCAAAGATGGAGACATGAATGAGAGGCTTATTATAGGCTGCATCTGTGTCATGGTACCCTAACAGCTTGGAGACCCGTGAGCTCAGAATCGGGGGGAGCGCAGTGAGTGCTGTAGAGAAGGGTTCCTGGCTTCCGACTGGGGGCACCTCTCGGTGCAGAATCTCTGAAAGCTGAAACTGTGACCGAGACGCTGTCCTAAAACATCATCTATGTGCGGTGGCCTAGGCAATGAAGAAATCATTGGTAACCTTTGAAAATAACTGTAAACCCTTTTATTAGTGAGGAAAGAAAGGCCAGACAATAGAGGGTTTGAAAGAAATAAGTGCTGGGAAATGGATACAAATGTGAAGGATCACATGTTTGAGAAGCTTTAACAGGGAAAAAAAAAAACAAACCTCAAATTTTATTACCTCAATTCCATTCTCACTAAAGATATCTCAAGGTCTGGATGTATTTAATATAAGTGTAAAAATATCAGTCATATTAAAGACGATGACCAAAGAAAATAAAGAAGAGGGGTTGCATAGGACTATTGTCCCCAAGGAGTAAGTAGGGGATAGGCCAAAGGGCTGAGGAAGTTAGGGTTAGTGAGGCCAATCCAGCCAGAGCATGCTGTAAAGAAGTCCCCTGCCCCGTGTTTTTCTCTCCACTGGGCTCATGCAGACATCATACCTATCCCACTAGGCTCACATGTGAACTTCCTGGGCTTTGTTTCTTCCTTTTCCCTTCCTGTCCACCACCTGATGGACATGACCTTGCTGTTGGCCAGGAGCCATTCTTATCAGCGTGTCCTGGGACTGAGCACAGTGTCTCACATTTCAGCTCTCAAAGCCTTGCTGCATGAATGAACAAGAGGAGCTCAAGGGCAGAGCAACCGTGAGCCCAGAAGTTTCTAACGGAAATCAGGAACTTCTGAAAAAACATGTAAGGAAATGCTTATGGTGAGGTCACAACACCAAGAACAGGTTTGTGGAAGACAGATGTCTCCACGGCTTCCCAAGGAAGCCCAGGAAGCACAGGGGGCAAGAAGATGGTGACCCATCAGGGACTGGTTCAGAGTCCATGGGGCCACACTGTGGGACCTGGGGAGTGTGTAGGCAATCAACTAAGGAGACCACTGTGGAGCCTTTTCTAGCAAGGAGCATGCCCAGGAGCAAGTGGTTCAGGATGGCTGTGGTACAAACTTAGAGACCTGCAGTGTCCGAGAGGGACTTTTTAAGAGCCAAAAGGACATAATGTTGTGTTTACTATGAGATCATCCTGGTTGGCATGTTACGGAGGGCTTTCAGCTTTAAAATGGTCACAGTCTCAGGCAAACAGGACAGTTGGGAACCAGGTGTCTACTTGGCCTCAGTGTCCCCTGTGATTCTTCACTGCACCTGCTCTGCCTGGGCGCCCTGGGCATGCTCTTCTCCCTCCTCTGGCCTTCTTCTCCCTGCCCTTTTTTGATTTTTCCCCTCTTATGAACTCCCTTAATTCCCATGTCCCCAGGATGGCCATCAATGCCAAGGAAAAGTTTCATGTCTTAGAGTTTAGCCAGAGACAGGAACGAGGGCTTGTGTTTGGGAAGGAGAATCTGAGATTGTTTTTTCAATACTTTTTCTTCTGTGCATTCTTTAAATTTCCCTTAACGAGTTTCTCAAAGTGATGCTGTTTCTTTTATTCTTCAAAATAGCCAAGAAATTATACATTAACTAATTTTTAGTGGTTAGCATAAGACATATGGCTGTATGAGTGGCTATGAAGAATGTTTCTGGAAAATCCGTATCTGTGACTCTCCATTTGGTGTTGTCCAGTTGTGAGGCTCAGCTTGTGTTGAGCAGGATGACCTCCCAGGGTCGGAGTCCAGTGGAATAATGATTCAGGGATTCATCACATCCCCTCTTCGCTTTAAAGTGTTAACTGGTGGCTTATTAAACCAGGTTCATTACTGGGTTTAAGCCTCATTAACATGTGTATACACTAAAACTTGAATTTTGGGAGCAGTTTCCCGGGACTTGGTTAAGGTCAGTCAGCTTGATCCCCTCTGAAGGGTCGAGGCCAAAGGCTGCTGGTTTCCAGGGAGAGAAAGGTGCTCAACAGGTGGGAGCAGTGGGCTGGAGGGCAGGCCAGGTCCAAAGGTCTGATTGTGTGACTCAGGTGACCAGTTTCCAGGATGGTTTCACTGAACCCTGGTGGGCAACTGGCCACCATAGATGGACTTAGGAGAAGGCAGAAGATGACAGTGGCAGTTTATTTGCCATAATATGATGGTAGGGAGCGAGGAGAGAAGGTCCCCCAACCTGAGCTTTCTGCCAATTTATAGGAACATGTATGAGAAACCTGAAGACACTGGCTGATTGAAAACCTCTTCGACTTCGTTTGTGGTGGTTAGAGTTGAATAACGATTTAAAGGTCAAACGGCCCAAATTCCAACCCGGGCTCGATCCCAGTACTGTGGTGTGTGTCGACCTCATGAAATGGGGGTGAAAGAGCAGAATGGACTTCTGCTTGGCCCTGCATCACGAGGAGTGTGTTGCTGATTTGCACTTTCTTTTGGTAAGATTCTTCGATTTCTCATTTCCCTAGCCCCCAGGTACAAAGCCTCGTGCCCTTCCACGCTATCATAAAGATGAGGAAAGTTTGTTTAAACACACTGAGGTTCAGTTTTAAAAGTGTGTGTTTCATAGTGTAATATAACAATGATTTCAAGATTCCAGATCTGTATAAAAAGGCAGCCACCTAATTATGTAGTTTATGAAGTCAAATTGCAGATGCTGGACTGAGTCTGTGCTAAGCGTATTTACTTGATTCGTAGACATGTGAACTTCTGCCAATAGAAAATCCCTTGATTAAGAATTTACCCTGTTTCTGGAACTCACTATCAGAACATAGATAAAATTTTCCAAAAAAATGTCAGACAAAAATCCTAATGTATTAACCAATAGAAACTTTAAAAATAAAGGTTCTGGCAGCCCTCAAGTTCTGCAGTCCTTTGATCTCTTTCATCACTTAGGGTGCTGAGTGTGCTAACAACCCTCCTCTGTTTGGTTGGTTCAGAAGTAGAGACGGTGGGAAGGAGCTGTATTAATGTCCGTGTTGCTTTTCACTTTAATTAGCTCAAAAAGTGCCGAAGAACCTTTTTCAGGAATGGGCAAGGAACGTCTCTGTCAGTATTCACGCTTTTCTTATTGGACTAGAAATTTCGACAGGGCTGAAACGTTACAAAATTAAGGAAAAATGCAGTGTGTTGCCCAGTAGATGCACTGCAGGAGTAACCTGCAGTCAGGAGCATGGCGGGAAGTGCTTCATGGTGTCATGCCATCCTCTGAAATGGAGTGGCGACCCCGGAAGGCTCTCTGTCCTCTCTGTGGTCATTGACTGTGCATCACGCTCGGTCTGTCCACTGAACCCCTTACTTGTGCTTTCATTTGAATGTGTTTGCATTATGTTTAATGTGGTAATAAAACCCACTTCCTGAATGGGGGAAGGTGATAACATTTGTAGCTAGTCCTTGAATGGAGGTTTTCCTTTCATTCTTATCGACTTAGGGTGACTTAGGTAATGAAGGAGCTGTAAACGGTCCTATTGGGGTTCCATAGATGAATTCCAGGTGAAGCCAGCTTGAAACCACTAACAGGTTGACAGGAGACCAATGTGAGGGGTGGGGCCCCTGTGGCGAAGAGGCTCTGTGCCGTTTCCTGTGGCCAAGACACCCAAGAAAGGCATTTGTCAAAAAAAAGGATTGCTGTGGTTTGTAACATCCCATTATTTCTCTTATACCTTTTTGTTTCCTGAACTACAAAGGATCGTACTGAGTGTGTGCTTCAGCTTTTCAAACAATATACTTACCATGAATATGCATTATAATGCAGATGGTTCTTTAACCAGTGCCCAAGAATATGTCTGGGAAACATCTCAGAAAGAAAAGCCTTTTTTAACCAAACCTTTTCTATTATAATTTATATTGAGTAAAACATGCTTTCTAGCGTCTTATGAAATGTGTGGACAAGTTAAAACTGGCAATATGGCTCTTCAAAGTTAAAAAAAAATGTCCAGGGAAGTTAATATTGTTGATATCGAATCTTATACTAGCCACGCCCAGATTTGCTTCTCTGTATACCCAAAGTTGAGAAGCCGGCACATTATGGTTGTGTGGATGCTGTTACCATCAGTAAAATATGTGCCAAATGCCCAACAGTCAGGCATCAGAAGAAAGCATACACATACTGAAATGTCCAGATTTAGAACCTGCTGCGTACATTTGCTGAATGCAGGAATAATGAAATTAATACATTTTCTTGAGTTTAGGGCGGATTTATCAATACCCACTCAATGCATTCATTTGCTGTTTCAAAAGGAATTGTTCTGTGGACACCAGAATATTGCATTCATGTGTTCAGGTCATTTAGTCCTATAATTTATCATTGGTTATTGATGTCAGAGTTGGAAAGGGACTATTTCTTGAAAAATTGGAATGTGAATGCTTGAATGGGCAACCATTTGCGTGTGTGTGTGTGTGAGTGCGCATGCGTGAGTGTTGTTAAACACTGTTATAAATCAAAGAATTTGTATCAAACTGCATTTCCCATTTAAGACTCAGGTCACACTAGACCACTGCAATGCTGAGAAGGAATAAGTCTTACAAATGACAGAATGACAGGAAGTTCTGGGTCCTGAGTCCCACCCTAGCCCCTTAATTGACTGGCTGTGTGAGGTAATAGGTGATATTTGTTTCACAGATATAGAACAAACATTTCAAAAATTTATATGGAACCATAAACAAAATAGCTGCAACCTAAATAGCTGCAGCAATTTTGAGAAAGAAGAACAGAGCAGGAGGGGTCACAATACCTGATATCAAACTGTATTACAAGGCCACTGTAATCAAAACAGCCTGGTACTGGCATAAGAACAGACGCATAGACCAATGGAACAGAACAGAGAGCCCAGATATAAACCCAAGTCTCTATGATCAATTAATATTCAACAAAGGGGGAAGAAGCATAAAATGGAGTAAAAATAGCCTCTTCAACAAATGGTGTTGGGAGATTTGGACAGCTACTTGCAAAAAAGTGAAACTCGACCACCAACGTACACCATAGACAAAAATAAGTTCAAGGTGGATAAAAGACTTTAATGTAAGTTGTGACACCATAGAAGTCCTAGAGAAAAACATTGCTAGGAAAATCTCATATATTCTACATAGCAACATCTTCACTGATGTGTCCCCTAAAGCAAGGGACAGACATTAAGGAAAGAATAAACAAATGGAACCACATCAAATTAAAAAGCTTCTGCATGGCTAAAGAAAACAGCATTAAAATGAAAAGAAAACCAACTATATAGGAAAACACATTTGCCAGTGATACCTCGGACAAGGATTTGATTTCCAAAATATATAAAGAACTCATATGACTCCACTCCAGGAAGACAAAAAACCCAATTAAAAAATGACCAAAAGACTTGAACAGACACTTCTCCAAGGAGGACATACAGAGGGCCCAGAGACATATGAAAAGATGCTCAGCATCACTAGCCATCAGAGAGATGCAAATTAAAACCACAATGAGATACCACCTGACACCGGTCAGAATGGCCATCATAAACAAATCAACAGACAAGTGTTGGAGAGGATGTGGAGAAAGGGGAACCCTAGTGCACTGTTGGTGGGATTGTAGACTGGTGCAGCCACTGTGGAAAACAGTATGGAATTTCCTCAGAAAACTCAAAATGGAATTGCCTTTTGACCCAGCAATTCCACTGCTGGGATTATACCC
>VMDR010003375.1:0-73191 GCA_007922815.1 Macrotus californicus
TGTCATTAATCATCAGGAAAATGCAAATTAAAAGTACAATGAGGTACCACTTTAGTTACTAGGATGACATAATCAAAAAGGCAAATAATAAGAAGTGTTGGTAAGGATGGGGAGAAATTTGAATCCTCATACATTGCTTGTGGGGATGTAAAATGATGCAGTCTCTTTGGAGAATAGTTTGGCAATTCCTCAAAAGGTTAAACATAAAGTTACCACGTAACTTGGCAATTCTACTCCTAGATATATACCTAAGAGAATTGAAAACATATGTCTACACAAAAACTTGTATACAAATATTCATAGAACATTATTAATAATAGCCAAAAAGTGGAAACAACCCAAATGTCTATTAGCTGATGAATGAGTAACCAAATGTGGAATATTAATTGTCTATAAAAAGAAATGATGTAATGATACATGCTACAACATGGCTGAACTTTGAAAACATCATGCTAAATGAAAGAAGCCAGACACAAAGGGTGAATATTGTATGATTTCATTTTTATAAAGTGTCTAGAATAAGCAAATCCAGAGACACACAGATTAGTGGCTGCCAGGGGCAGTAATCATGACTTACTCCTAATGTGCATGGGGTTGCTTTTGGGATATTACAATTTCTAAAACTGGATAGAAGTGGTAGTGGCACAACTCTACGAACATCCTAAAAACAACTGAATGATACTTAAAATGGTGAAGTGTATGGTATGCAATAAGGAGAAGGTACACATGAGAGAGCTATGAGCTTTACCTGGGGGGGCACTAAGGGAGTGTTCAAAGTTCTCTTGCTTGCAAGTGAAAAAAAAATCAAACTGTATTAAGAAAATTCTAAAAAAATGGGAGGAAGGAATTTGTTGGCCAGCATAACTGGGAAATCCAGAGGTGCAGTTTGCTTCAAGGTCTCACTGGAGGAGAAAAATGGCACCTGGCAACCACAGCCTCTCCCACTCAGTGTTTAGAAAGTCCAGCAGAGAGACAGCTGTTCTCTTCCCATTTCCTTAGAGCGATCAAAAGGAAGAATTTGATTGGTGCTGCTTGAGACACAGACTTATCCCTGAACCAATCACTGGGTACAAGAGGGCTGGGGTATTCTAGTTGGCTGCCCTAGGTCATGTGCCTTTCCCCGTGGGGTGGGTGTTGGGGGGGAAACCTTAGTGATATACAGTCTTCCATGAGAACTAGAATGCAAGCTGAATATAAAAGGAAGAATAAGTACGCAGATGAAATAAAACGTAGAAAAAAGTGAAAAGGAAGAGAATTTTAGGAGAAGGGTTAGTGCGGCACCTTTCTTTACCTGTGATTTTTAATGTAATTTTCCTTTACCATCAGGCTCCTTCCTATAGGATTAATGGTGTTGACATTCATTTAATAGTATCACAGTAATTTTTTCTTACACAGTAAAGATTAAGCAACCATATTCTCATGGGCAATTATTGGAATGAAGAATTAATAGACTCCAGTGTAGGACTTAAGCTCTACTCAGAATTTACTCCTTTCTGGATATTTCCCTTCAGCTAACCTAGTCTCAGCCACCTCAAGATCCTTTTCTGCCTTGTTCTCATAGCCCCCCTCCTTGGCCATCAAATAAATAGGCACCTTTTCCCCATAAATCTGCACTTCTGAATCTTAGTGAATAGAATTAAAATTCTTCCAGTTACTCAAGGCAGACACTGGAAATGAACATTAACTCTTTCCTCAATATCCAATCTATTATCAGTTACTGGAAACATTGCCTTGTAACTGTCTAGAACATTGTCCTCTCATCTCTAATGTCAGTGCAGTAACTTACCTCCTTATAATTTCTCACTTGGGTTGCCATGGTAGCCTCTCGCAGTCTCCAACCTCCACCCCTCAATCCATCCTTCATACTGTGGCCACAGCAAACTTTTAAAAATGTGAATGGTTCCATCCAGGCTTAAAATTCTGCCCTCAAGATATAATCCATTGTCAGTTTTATCACATGTATACTCTCACGTCTTTGAAACTAACCAAGCCACCCCAGTCTTTGGCATGTGAATAAAAATGTCTCAGCCCCTGTCTCAGAGTGGTGGAGATCCCACATTCTTATCTCTCCTCTTCATTTCAGAAGCCTGGCTGAGACCTGGGTCCATTCTCCCCATAATTTATCAGGGTCTTATTTGGTCCAAATGGTGTCAACTTTAATGACATAGTATATTAAATTGGAAGTTTTGACTGAGTCACCAACATATTAATAAACAGCATTTCCAAGTGAAATAGACACCTTTGTAGGATTTGCAAAAAGAATGAACCCAAAACTGGTTAAACTCTTAAGTTCCTTCCTCACTTTGAGGCTATCAAATGAGTCAAAAGTGTATTTGAAGAGGAAAGATTTATGAGAAAAATTTCTATGGAGAGAGCTGTAGTAGGAGGCCCTCCTCCCAAAGCAGGAAGGCTGGGGGATGTGCCCCCATCATCTTGAGTTGAAAGCAGGTGGCCTGTGGGTATGCTCAGAGACTTTAATATGTGTTTCTGGATTTTGGGGGTGGAGGACACAGCAGGCTAGACTGGTATCTGACTCTCTGTTAAGAACTCTAAATGGATGAGGCAAGTTGGCTAGTGTCTGAGGGGCAAATTGAAGCAAGTGGAGACTCCAGGATCATCTTGCACGTCTGGAGTTTGTTGGGGCAGACAAAACGAGAGGCTTGCTATGAGCCTGATGCAGTCCATGAGTAAGAGCAAGACAGAGGTACCAGCTTAGAACAAGATATTAAAACCTCATTTAAGGGGATGCAAAGAAGTAAATGACCACCTTAACCAGAGAAACATCTACCCAGGAAGAGACCTCTGGAGAGTGAATGGGGTCTCTGAATAACCCACAAATTGTTCCCACAAGATAAAGCTTTCAACAACTGCCAACTTCAGAGAGCACAAAGCCATATGATATGGTGTCAGTTAAGTGAAAACTTTCCGACTCCCATGCCATGTCCTCTACACTCCCACCCCTGATCCTGCACCGGCCTCAGGACAGCAAAGGCTGGAGGCAGGAGGCAGGCAGCCAGCAGGAAAGGAATTACAACTGTGAAGGAAGTTGGAAGTGTTCGCTATTACATGAAATTGGGCACCTAGAATGGGGACCATACTTTACAACTTAAAATCATTGTAGAAATTTTATGACTTAAGAATAAGTTTTAAAAAGTCAAGTTTTAATCCAGAAACAAGAGAATAACCTCCCCCCACCATAATTCTGCTTGTTTAACTTACGTGATACACAATATACCAGTTATATAACCCTTCTCGTAGGGCCTTTCCTCTAGACGAGGGCTTGCCTGCCAAGGACCAGATAGGAAATGTCTGAGGCCCTTTGGGCCATCCAGCCTCTGTTATAAGTACTTAACCCTGCTGTTGGAGTGTGCCAAAGCGGACACAGACAATCCTTCCATGAATGGGCGTGGCTGTGTTCTAGTAAGACTTCATTTACAAAAGCAGGTAGAGGCCTGGACTGAGCTCCTCGCCCACAGCTTGGTGACCCCTGCTCTAGACTGTAGGGTCCTAGAGGACAGGAGCTCTGTTTGGTTATTATGGAATCTGAAATGCCCTGCACTTTGTAGATAATAGTGACTGGATTAAAAAAATAGCAGGGGCTTCTCTATTACCCATAATGCAGTTTTGGTTCAATTCAATTAATACTTTTTGTTATCTTTACAAAAAAAGTTTTAGAAAAGAGATAATATCCTTAGGAAGAACCTGAACTAAAAGACATTTGATTGTAGCCAGAAGAGCTTCTTTCTCAGAGGGCAAGTCACATGGTGCAAAGCACCTCCAAGCAGGTTAGCTTCTCCAGGTTACAAAGGAGGCACATTCCAGCACATCAGACTGTGTCAGTAAAATGTAAGCTTCCCATTGGGCATGCCCTATCTTCTTCATATTTTTAAGATTGACCTAGCGTGATGTCCTGTATATAAGGGACAAAGATAAATGGAAGACTGAAAAAAAAAAGGATGAACAATTCTATTCATAAACAACCAAAAGGATACTCGGAAATGCTTATGACTGAAGAGAGATCTTTGCTGAGAAAATCCTGTTAACTCGAAGGTATGGTAAGAAATGGAGAAGTTGGTCAAGCTAGCAGAAATAAGCACCACCTGACACCCAGGAGGTAGTTTTATTGTTTGAGAGCTACTTATGAATTTATTTTAGTCCAGGTGGGACAGCATAGCATTTTGTTAATGACATATACTGTTCACTGAGGTATTTTGCATTGATGTTAACAGCACAGATATTATTGGTATTGAGCTCCTAAATATCTGGGCTGTATAAAGATGCTGGGTTTGTCCTTGAATTGTTCAAATCCCAATAAAACTAATTGAATACCTACTGTGTGTCAAAGATTGTTAGATACTTCCACACACATCACCTGGGCAGGGAATACAGCCGGGTGCCAGGGCACACAGTCCCGAAGCCAGACCCCTTGGGATGTGACCACTGGCTCCATCGCTTACTTGCTGTGAGACCTTAAGCAAGTGATTTAATCTCTGCATGCCTCAGTCTCCTCATTTGTAAGATGGTGAGGAAAACTGTTTTCAGCATCAGAGGTCATTGTGAGGATTAATGAGAGAATATGTGCTAAGTCCTTAACGTAGTGCCCAACACAGAGTAAGCTCTCAAAAAATATTAGCTATTATTATTATCCCGTTTAATTTATCCTCACAGCATTGCTGTGAGTTTGCTGTGATTACCCCATCTGACCAAAGAGGAAGCTGAAGCTCAAGATGTAACCTCCCTGGGTGACAAAGGGCCAGAAGTCAAGGACTATTGGGTTAAGCTTATTGCATCCGGAGGCTGGACTGGGTTGAAGGCTGTCCTCTCTAGCTTTGGTTTCAAATTTGCTTTAGAAACAAATCTGGTCTCTGCACAGTACCGTTTCCATCTCCTCTAAATGTTAAAATTGTGTTTTTAAGAACCTCCAAGTAGAGGTTCCGCAAATGTTAGATTTTTCTCTATAATAAAAAAGGATTATTTTTCAAAAACAGCATTGCTTTGCTAGGAAGTATAGTAACAGTTGTCTTTTTCTGTAGTGTCCCTGGCTACCATTCAGTCATGTCTACTGTCCTTTCATTGTTTTTTCTTTAGATCAGGAAAGACCTGAAATTTGGCTCTGAAAATTTCCTTAATTTATAAGAAGGAATATTCCCCTGGAAGTCCAGTTGTTATGACCAAGGAGGAAAAACAAAGCTCTAACAAGAAATGACCAACCTTGAAACCACGGGGTTTTCAGAATTAAATTGTGGAATTTATGTCATATCCTTTCTTGGCCATTCTCTTGCTATTATCTGCCAAAAGTAACACAAACTGTGGCTTCCAGCAAAGATCATCATAGGTAGTGACACCGATAATGCCTCCCCACGCAGAGCCTCAGGGAGCATGTGGACGGGCTTAGAGGCAGCGATGTGCTGAGTCAGCCCCCAGGGAGGAGATTTCTTTAAAGCTGGTTCAGACAGAAGAATAGTCACTCTCTGACCTCTGAACAGCTTTCTCTGGCAATTTCCAGAATGTCTGCTTCCAGAAACATTTCTTCCTTTGTTTTATCCCCATCAAAAAGCACTTATAAGAGACCCATTCACTTCTGGGAAAGCATCAGAGAAGCAGGGAAAAAAAATCATACATATGATTCCTTGAGAATCTTAAAATTTAAGATGCAAACACATGTAAAAAGGATACATAGACAGGAAGAGGCATTATGTCAATATCTGGACAGACAATAATTACAGCATTTACATTTCATCTACCTAAACCACTTATTCTTTTCCAACTTTTTATAATGTATAACAATAACAAGCAAAGATACATATGTACACATACATGTGTGTGTGTGAGTACATGTGTGTGCACACATGCAGACCTGTATGCACACATACATATAGAACTGATCACATAATTTGCAGAGCTCAATGCAAAATGACAATGTGGATGCTTTATTAAAAAACTCTCTTTCTTTTTTTCTTTCTTTCTTTCTTCTTTCTTTCTTTCTTTCTTTCTTTCTTTCTTTCTTTCTTTCTTTCTTTCTTTCTTTCTTTCTTTCTTCTTCTTTCGCTGGCTGCTTGTCCTTTGTTTTCTACTTGGTGCAAGGCACACAGTTGCAGAGTATCAGGAAGGCGCGTGTGGCTTGGGTAGTAGAGAGCAGGGCTCTCTCATCTTCCTTCTTGGTGCTTTGCTGTTCTGATAGAACAGAACCCAACTGCGTCTGGCTGCAGCCTGCCTAGTCTAAGGGGTGGGGTGGGGTGTGGTAGGGAGTGGATAGAGGGGTGGGGGTGAGGAGAGGGGTTCAAAGGAGCCCAGTGCCTCTGGAAGTCTGGTGGCTGGTGGGGGCCACTCAGGATGGCATCCTGGCTGATTAAATAAAATTTATTTTTAAAGATGACATTCCAGTCTAGGTCTCCATATGACCCTGGTTGCACAATTATTCGTCTAATTATATCCTGGCAGAAAGAAGTTCATCTAATCTGAAACAGAGTTGGACTAATGTTTCAACAGTCTACCTAATTTAAATTTTTTCAAGTATACAGAAATTATCCATTAATTATCTCAATTTAATATTAATACAAAGATTTAATTTAACTAAGGATATTCAGAATGATATTTAAGCTAATATAAAAATTGTCAGAATTAGTTGAATGGATAATTTTACATTTTTCTTAATTTTAAACATTACATAAAAGTAATGTTAGCTTATCTAATCAGCATACTAGAAAAAAGAAAGCTCAGGAAGTTTACGTTGTAATTAGAATCCTCATGAGTAAATAAATCTAAATCTTAAAATAAAGTAAAATATATATTTGTATTATATTCTACACTTATAAAATCAGGGAAACGTCACGTAGTTGTTTTTTAAACCAAAATTGTTATGCCAGTTTTGGCTTGCTGAAAAATTTGCCTTGCTTATGTAAACTTGAATTCTTAACTTAAAGATTTCTGACCTAGCAGTTTCTAGGAGAAGGTCTTTTTTTCCCTTGAACGACCAACACAACTAAACTGTTAATAGTTCAGTTTATTTTCTAGAAATTCAGGATCTATTAGATATAAGTAAGTGGTTCTCTATAAACCAGTCTGAATAGAACTCATTTAAGAGACTATATCCTCTAATTTATTAATATTCTCCAGAGGTCAGCATATATTTCACGTGGTCACAACAAAAGCTCAAGGCCATTCTCAATTACACGCTTACAGACCCCCCAAGAGCCTGCAGCCACATCCGCCGTCCAAGCTACAGGTCAAAAGGAATCACAGAGATAATAAAACTCACCCACCCAGATCTCAGAGAGCGGTTGTCCTTTCTAGTGACTATGAAATATTTTCTTTGCTGATTTGACTCCAAAGAGATAAGCAACAAAAAAAGATTAACAAACTAGAGTTTCCCATCATCCGCACAACCCAATAGGCCATAGTGAGTCACCAAGTGGGGACTCCATAAAGCCAGAGTCCCAGTCCCTGCTCTCCCCAAGGGGGCTTCCTGTGTAGCTGTGCGCAGACCTGACCCCCTCCCCCCGCCACAGTTGGCTCTCTCAGTGCGGGACACACCAGCTAGTGGTCGGACACCCACCAGGCTTGAAGACATATGGCTCAGGCCAGGAGTCTCCAGATGCCTATGGTGATTCTTCATTTTCCCTCAAGGTCAGCTAGTGACCCAAGAAAAGAAACATACCCACTAGTCCCTGGAACCTGCCATGAAAAGAGACTGAAAGTTATATCCACTCATGGAGTTGGACAAGAACCAGAAACAAAAGCAAAATCACAGAATCAGAATATGAAACAAGCAAACAGGCTAACTCACCCTGAGAAACAGAGAGGCAGCAGAAGTGGGCTTTTTTGCTGCTGGAAACTCATTTTTGGAACCAGGAGAGGTCATGCTTAGGCCCAACAGCACATGGGGCTCTTCTTGGCTCCCCTAAGTGAGCTCATTTGAGTCTTTCTATGGAACAATCTGTACAACTGTCAAATTGCCAGAATAAAAAGAGAATAAATATGTGTCAAAGATGGATTTGAGTCATTAAGGAAGGAACAAGCAGTAGACAAGCTGATTCAAAGAGCATTTAAAGTACAGTATTTACAGCCAGTGAACAAAATATGTGCGATAAGACAGGTACTAGGTCACATTTTCAAAACTGGTTTATAGCCCTCCACAACCATACCCTTTGGTATTTATTCTACCAAAGAGAAATAATTTGCATTGCTCTCTAGGGTGAATCTCCAAGTACTTCAGTTGATCTAGGTCCTGACCAAATAGTAAATGGTGAGCTGAGCAAAGGTATGAGTAATAGAACCATCCTTGGAGGGGTCTTTTGCGTCAAACTCCAGCATGACATCAAAAGACACGCATTTCTCTTTTCCTTATTTTCACATTACGGATAATTTAGCAAGGCAGGCAGATGATGCAATTAGGAGAAGGGGGATTTGAGCAGGTGAGCTTAGTACTAGAAGCAAGCTGGCTGAGAAGGAAGACATAACACAGAGTGTCCTCATGAGAGAGTTGCCCCTGAAAGGGGCTGTGCCAGGCCCAGGGCAGTAGGGTTTCCTGGAAGAAGAGCTAGGCTGTCAGGGTTGACAGGGAGGAGGTGGGGGCTTGGCCTGGGACCTCCTCAGGCAGGACACTTGGAGCAGCTTGCAGAGTTTTCTTACTCGGACCTCCTTTCTGATCTCAACAATCGCTGCAGGTCTCTGTCACATGGACTTCTGATGTGTGGCCTAGAAAGGGCTTTCACAACACCTCACTCCATTGCTCGTGTTGAAGGGGCACTACACTGTTGCTCACTCATTGGTAACCCCTGCGGGCCTTCCCTTTCCTGAGCAGGGCTGCCCTGAGGCTCTCTCATTGCACAGCGAGCTCCCCTCCTGACCCTGGTCCCCACCTCTACTCTCACCCCAGTACCTGTACCAACTAAGACTCTGCACTTCAAGTTCACCAGCACTGTGCCCAAGAGGCGACTCCTTGCTGGTCCCCACCACACCCCAGTGCATCCATGTCCCTTCTCTCTGCCTGCTTGTCTAATACTTTCGGTCATATCTCAGTCCAGAGCCCTTGCCCTCATCCGTCCCTTCCTCTTCCAAGCACACTCAGCTGCTTTCCATACCACCAGGTAGCTCTTGGCTCTGGGTATTCCCTCTCCAACTAAATCCCCACCCAGTTTAACCCCACATCCCACACAGTGCCGCCCAAAAAGCTTTTGGCTTTTCTGTTTTCTAAATCTCCCTTGACTCTATGCCTAAAGGCCTGTTCCCCACTCTGCTTTATGACCACACCTGGCTCTCAGAGTGTTCAGATGCTTACCAGGTGGCCTGTAGATCAGACCTGTTGTTCCCAGGGGTTATTCGGGACCTTGGACCATATTCAGATTTTGTTTGTAGCTACAGCTTTCCCAGAATGGCTTCAAGATCCTGACATGACCCAACACTGGGTGGGCCCCATGTCCAGCTGCATCTCCAGGCTCTGGGACTGAATTTCTGGAATCAGCTCATCTGCTCAGGTTCGCAGACTCCCAGAACAGCCCTACATAAACCTCAAGACAGCTTGAAAATGACTTCAGGTTTCTTTAATCTGCTTTTCCAGTGTTTGGAAAAGTCTGTGGTATAATCAGGGAGGTATTTGTGCCTATTCTCAAAAGCCTTTGGAAAAGCTCACACAGGCTAGAGTTCTGTTCACTCGTTTACTGCTGAGCAGGAACCAAGAGGGTAACATGGGCGAAAAGGAGACGACTCTGTGGCCTCCTCCCACAGCCCCAGCCATCCCCAACTCCTCAGTGTCCTCAGCTTCCACTGTCCCCTTAGTTTCTGCTCTGAGACAGTGGCAGGCCAAGTGCCAAGGACCTGGAAGCCTTTCCTCTGATCTTGCCATAAGCAGTCCAGAGGCCTGGGCCCCTCTGGTCTTACCTCCTTCCAGAGGGTGCTGGCTCCTCCTAAAGAAGGGGACAGACACTGGCAGCCACCTGCCCAGGGTTTGAGTCCCAGCTCTGCGTCTGCTGGTTAGGTGCATTTGAGCAAGTCACTCTCAGCTGGTTGTATTAGTCAGAGTGTGGAGAGTATTAAGGCCCAACATTTACCTCACAGAGCTTTTCTGAGAATCACAGATTAAAATAATGTTGCAAACAATAAAGCACTAGATAAATGTTAGTGTTACCATTCCCAGTAATAACAAATAAAACAGTAAAATTTTAGGTGGATCACTACCACGCCTAATCATCATGACACCTATTCCCTTCACACCTGCCATCACAGCAGATCTCTCCCAGCAGCTTCTCCTCTTTCCACAAATAGCCTTTGTCTTAACCTCACTGGGTGTGACACCTTTTTGCCTGCTTCTCTTGCCCGGCCAAGACAGTCATTACTTCCTGAGGACTTTTTAACTCTCTGGGTCCTATCCCTTCCCAAAGGTTCCTCCACAGAGTCACACCTTGGACTGCAAGGCAGAGTCCCACACCACGGACCACATCTCACCCTCCCTGTCCCTCTGGCCATTGAGAGCCACCCAGGTCATCCTCCAGCTCCGGTAGTTTGGCGTGGACTGAGTTCCAGCACTGCCCATGACACAGCGTCCTTTGGCATGTCGTCTCACGGCCTGTTGTCCCTTAGCGTGTGGTTCCGAGCAAGGGTCCTGTGATCTGGCACATTTGGGAAATGCTGAACAAAGTTACCATGGTTTGGGTTTGCTTTTTCAATCCTAAGATTTTTCAGACTCTAAAACACTAGAATACATGACAAATTTCCAAGTGGGGGTGTAGTATGTTGTCTCCCAAACTTGCTTGGCCACAGAAACTTTTTTTTGGCCAGTGTCTTGCTGGACCAGTGTCCTGAGGAGCACTGCCTTCACTCGTCACCTAGGATCTGCACACTGACACCCTCTCTGCTAGGCATCCCAGCCAAGGACAGAGGGCAGCCTGCCTGATGCGTCTGTTGTCAACGGCGTCCCACCCCACTTCGGCGCTTCTCCCACCCATCAGAGTGCCCATTCTCACCTTCCACCAGACAGAGCCTCACCCTGGGGGGCAGGTTCGTCCTCCACATCCATGTGCTGGAGCTGCTTGGAGGCAGTCCCCTCAGCTCATAGGCTGAGGTCGAGTCTTCCATCTTTTTTCTTTGTTTATTTGTTTTTATGTATTTATTTTTAGAGAGTGGGGAAGAGAGGGAGAAAGAGAGGAAGAGAAACGTAATTGTATGAGAGAGAGAAACATAATCAGCCGCCTCTCACACGCCCTGACCGGCAACCCAGGCATATGCCTCGTCCGGGAACCTAACCGGCGACCTTTCAGTTTGCAGGCCGGCGCTCAACCCTCTGAGCCACCCAGCCAGAGCAAGCCCTCTACCTTCTCGCCTCCAGGGTTGCACACGCACAGCCACAGGACCAGCAGGGAGAGGCCTCCTTGGCCAAATCTTAACCAAACTCCAAGGATGGTGCGGCCGGGCCCAGGGATGCAATCAGGATCAAGTCCACAAGTCCCTCCAGCACCAACTTCTCTAGAGAAAAAATTATAATCTACCGGGGGTCCAGGCTTTGGGCTCCTCAGTGGTCTTGGCCACTCTAGGGAAGCGCCTAGACACGACAAACCAGGAGATATTCACGTGCATCCCTCACTTTATTGCACTTTACAGATACCATTTTCATCATCATAGAGGCAGGACCCTCCACCAGCAAAAAGATTAAGATTTGCTGTAGGATCAGATGATGGTTAGCATTTTTTAGCAACTAAGTATTTTTTAATTAAGGCAAATACAATACATTGTTTTTTAGGAATAATTGCTATTGCACACTTAATAGACTAAACTTTAGTATACTGTAAACATAACTTTTATGTGCACTGGGAAACAAAAAAATTCCTGTGACTCACTTTATTGAGATATTTGCTTCATTGTGGTGGTCTGGAAGCAAACCCGCAGTATTTCCAACTTATGCCTATACATCCCACTTCAGGCCACGTAAGAATGCACACATTTCCTGGCTATAGAAAAGGAGCTCCCCCTTGCCTTTGAACCCTGTTTGGGAATTTCAGGCTCACTTGGGGATCTGGTTTATTCCTTCATTTTAATTCTTCACTTCAGCACGCAATCACGTGCTGGCCATGTGCCAGGCACTCGGCAAGGCCCTCAGGGAGCAAGGCTGTGAGAAAAAAATGTCCCTGGGGGAGCTGGACTTGCACTTGGAGGACCTGGGACACAGGGCTTTTTTGTTTTGCCTTCTGTGACAGAGCTTCTAGGTACAGCCTTAGTTGTCAGAGGAACCAAAGCCTGCTTAGGGTGCCGAGGGCCATTGACTCGGCCCTGCCGTGACCCCAGGCCCAGAGGGCGAGTCTGCAGTGTGCAGCACGACTGTCGTGCGCTGATAGCCGTGGCGGGGGCAGAGGCAGTTCACTGTGAAGTTGCATGAATTTCAGGGCCTCAGTCCTACACACGCCCCTTCCAGACCCAGCGCTGACTTTGCCTTCACAATGTATTAGCATTCTTTTCTTTTTTCCCAAACTGACTAAGCATTGGCCCCACAAATCCCGAATCTGTCCTTGGTGGGTGAGAGGTGCATGCTTCTCCAATTAGGTTCCATTCCATGGAAACTTGCTGGGCCAGAAATTGGCCCTGAACTTGATATAGTGGGATAGCCATACCCGTGAGCCCCTCTCAGCCTCAGTGCAGAAGACTGTGTCCTGCGCAGGCACTGGAGTTCCTGGTATGAACCACTGAGACAGCCCTAGGACAGCCATGCGCCGTGGGACCAATAAAAGCCCTCTGCTGGTGACCTTGACTCCCAGAGCCTGCTTGTCTGGTAGACCGAGCCAAGGGACAAGCCACTCTTTTCCTACCGAACCTCATTTTCAGGAAACCTCTAGTGAGCGTTATGAGTCTCCTAGCCTTCTCGTCTGATCACTATTAATATATATTTCCCAAATTTATTTACTTGTTTTTTTGATAACAATGCAACTTAACATGGAGCTCCCACATCAAGGCAAGTAGCAGGCAAAGATGTAAGTAGTGACCAGTATTCCCAATGACAGGATGTTCTAGTCAAGTGACTATTGTGTCTGACCAGATTAGGGGCTTATGGTGTTTGGCCTGAGCATTCCTATCAGAGTCAGCTTCCTGGGACTCAAACCCCCTTTGTGTCCTGAAACTTCAAAGCAAATGCTTCCTTTAAACTTCTTTAGAATCTCATTCCCTACTTAATTGCTTCTAAAATAAAGCAGATTCTCCCATCTTTTTGCCAAAGCACATGGGACAAGAAAATCCGACTGAGGGCTTCACGGCTGTAACTACTTGTGCATTTGCCCACCCCTTGGGAATAAAAAAAACATGCTGCAGGAGCATCAGATCTGTTCCCCAGTGAGGACCAGCATGGGGCAGAGGACGGGGACAGGCAGCTCACAAGCTCACAGAGAAAGAGGGGACCCTGATACAAAAGCAGGCCCCTGGGGCCAGGCCCACTAAGTGGGAAACAGACGTGCCTGTGACTGAAGGAGGCGATGGGTGGCCCTGTGTCTCTCTTCCCCCCAGGCCAGCTGCCACAAGTGCCAGGCTGGCCATGTTCACCACAAGCCCAGCGGTTAGCCAGGACCGTGGGCCTGCGGGCAGGGAACTGGTCCTTCAACTTCTGGTTACTGCTGGGTGATCAAAAATTCCCTGGGCTTGTGGCACTACTAAAAGTTCCCAATTAAAAGAAAAATCTAAACAGGAAGCACAGAAGGGATCTCAGATTTAGAACTTTGAGGGGAGAGTTAAAAGAAAGAGTCATAAAAATGTGGCCTCCTCTGTTTTAAGGAAAAAGGAATTGATAACTTCCTCTTTTTACCATTAAATTCTCTCCCTACAGAAAAGTAAAAAGTTGTCACATAGGACATCTTCCCGTACCAACCCACCTCCTTGCAGCTCCTTCACTGAACAAAAGGTCATGTTCAGGCCACCCTCACCCTCAGGCCACTAAAAGGCATGGGCTTCTTCCCAAGTCACTCCTCAGGGTCTGGGGCCTGAGCACCTCCCTCTCCCCTCATGGGCCCGAGGTCACCCTGCATGCCAGCAGACCCTTGTCATTCCTTGCAGCTGTATCCACATTTGAAAGGCTTCACTTTGGTTCGTGTTGCCTTTCTGACAGATTATATTTTGATAAGCATGTTGACACACTCCTGATTTTCTCCTCATGTTACCCTGCTGAGATGGAACCTCGGTTCTCATCCTGTCCTGAATCTATTCAATAACAATATTTACACTGGTTCGATTCAAGCCAGACTCAGTACGTAGGTTGGGTTGATCAAGGCCAACCACGCTCGTTTAATGCGTGTGACCAACCTCTATCAGAGAGAGGTGCTCTGAGCCCAGAGCGGGGCCCACTTCTAGTCCACATCTGTCCAGCTCCAGGAGCAAAGGCTCTAGCCACGGCCCTATACTGCTGCTAACTCAGCTATCACCCTGCTTAAAGCACAGTGGAGGGAATAGAGTTATTTGGAGAGGATCGTAAAATGTTAGCGTTGGAAGAAGCTGTGCGCCCAGACCAGCGCCAGCCTCATTACACAACTGGAAAGAGTGAGTGCCAAATTGACTTGCTCCAGGTCAGCCAACTTATTAATTGAAGGCAGAAGGATACTGTGGAAATCAAACCATTTTGCCATTTTGTGATGTCGCTGGGAAGAGAGTTTATGAGGAAGATGTGGGAAACCATGACTGAAATTTGGGGCTCAGAATTGTGGATGGATTGAGCTTTTCCATGCTTCTCCTTTTCCTACATGAAAATATTGAAATCTGACTACACATGAGCACCCTGTAAAAATATGAGATTCCCGCATGGCATGAGGTGGGAAGGCTGCTCTCTATGATTGGCCTGGCAGCTTTTCACATATTGTCTCCTGTAAACTCCCTTTACCTGTCCCACCTGTGTCAGCTGAGGTCACAGTAGTCCCATCTTAACTTGAGGCTCAGGTGCTTATTCAGAATATCTGACCTCCTCATTGACTTCTGGGTTACCCTAGCCCAGGGCAGGTGTGGCCAGAAATCAAAGGTGTGAGGTGTGCCCAAGATAAGCCTGGACCCTTCCTGTGTCCCCTCTCTGCCATCCTCTGATGGGGCACTCAGGTCCCCTCTTCTGTAATGCTGACATCCCACAGCAGAGCTTCTCAGAGGAGAAATGCATCCAGACTAGAAGTCAGCTGAGTTACCTCCCTAAGCGTGGGCACAGTGTCTGAGGAAGAACCAGCTTCTTCTCCTCCAGCTGACCTCAGGCTGTTCATTCCTTAAGGTCAAGAGCAAGCCCTTCCTCATTCTTGCTTCTGGACCCCTTCCTGAGACACCAGTTGCAGGGATGTGCCCCTCCTACCTTTTCCAATTCTCTTTCTGAACTGCTCTGGCATTCAGCCTGTGTGAGCTGGAAATTTCTCAATTTTATTTTATTTTGTTCATTTATTTTATTTCTTTGGCCTCTATCATCAGTCCACCTAAATTTGGAGTTCCTTGAGGATGAGAGCCTGACATATCCGGTACCTGGTATGTCTTGGACCTATAAGAGCTGAGAAAGGTCCTTGGGGACGATCCAGCAAAGACAACATACCGAGCAACCTGTGCTGTGGCTCCTGTGTCTTGAAAGAGGAAGCCAGTGACACAGGTCGACGAAGAGTCCGTCTCTCAGCACAGCATCGGCATTTCCAAAGCAAAGGAGGCTTTTCATAGTTGCAGTGCTGCTGTGCTAGGGCTGGCGAATGGGCTCCCCGTGAGGAACAGAAAATGCTTTTTTTCTGCCTCCGCCTCAGGCTGTGAGATCGTTCTTGTCACTCACTCCACCTGCAGGGAGGGGGACGGCTCTACTGCCTGGTCAGGTCAGAAACTTCTCCCATGGCCTCTGGCGCCCTTGGCCTCTGACTGCGCCCTGTGCAGGCTGGCCCTTCCTCAGCCGAGTGCCCCAGGGGACTTGTGCCTGCTGCTGTCGGACATGGCTTTTGTTCCTTTCATCAAGAACGTGGAGAATCTCAGTTCTGCTGGCATTTGTCAGGAAGACATTTCATAAAAAGCACCAGTTGAGAAGGAAAGCTGACTGGGCTCCAACCACTTTTGAAAACACAGGCAGTGGCCCAAACCTTCCGAGTATTCCTGTCCTGGGATCTGAGAGGGTGTCACTGGCTAGGCTGGGGACAGAAGACCCGGTGCTGGGAATGGCATGGGCAGTTCAGGAGGTGGCCTCTGGTCTTGAAGGACACACAAAATGGGGCTCCAGTTTGGGAGGGAAGGAATCCGGGATGTTGCTAATATAGCTAGACTACATTATCCTGGCTTTTCAGGGGGTGATGTGCCCCACATGGTGTTCAGTGACACTTAACAACCAAAAACTACTGAGCACTGCCCAAAGAAGATTCGAAAGCAGGGCTCTTTGGGCACTTATGCAGAAGCTCAGACACAACCAAACATGGTCAGAAAAGGCTGGTGGAATGTGCATGGATAGTAAACTAAGTACAGGTGTGTGTGTGTGCACATGTGTGTGTGTGTGCACATGTGTGTGGCATGAAATGCCCGAGAGAAAATAAATGCACTGTGTTTGGGGGTATCAGGGTTGTGAGGAAATTTTAGCCACTGCGGACAAAGGTGTGACTCTGTCCAGATAAGATGAAGAGTAGAGTTTGTCACGTTGTGCTGTGGGGCATTAAATGCCAAGCAAAGGAGTTTGATTTTTCTCCCACGAGCACTGGAAAACCACTGGAGGCTTTGGCACAGGGAGTGGAATGACGAGGTGGGTGTTCTGGAGAGCTGACCTGGACGGAGGGGCTGAAGGCAGAGCTGTTGCCATAACCCAGACAGGACCTGGGACTGTGGTGCTGGCCACGAGACTGCCCAGCACGGGAGGGAGGGAGAAGGCATACATTTGTCCCCTTTTCCAGACAACTACGCACACACCAGGGAATGAATTGTGAGACGGGTTTTGGGGAAGTGTTGGTTTAGTCTTATTACCCTTCTGTCTGCATTCCTGCAGCTGCCCCAGGGCCCACCGCGGGAAGTTCAAACTCCTCGGCTCGCCCTCAAGGTGCAGACTAGGGGTCGTCACACTTTTTTAAGGCAGCAAGACTCTTCATTCAAAGGTGTTGTTACTCAGAAAATGAAGGTGTAAAATGGACAAAAGCAGAGCAGCTCTGCTCAAATCCGTGCACAGCCTGGCACATTCTCCCACTCCAGGCACGTAGCCTGTACATGTTAGTGTTGAGTCCTTCAACTCCCATGCCCTGTCCCTGTCCCTGTCCCTGTCCCCTGTCTGCAGAGTCTCAGAGAACCCCCCAAGAAAACCCCAGGGTCTTGAGGGGCACATCGGAGCCCACTTCCTGACCAGGTCACTTCAATCTGCCTTTTCCCTCCCTGCTCTTCAGGCCTGCCAGAATTCTTGACCTTCTGCCCTAAACACATCTTGGACTCAGCATCCTGCTGCTTGCCCTCATCTGGACACAATGTTCTCACACACCTCACATCCTTCCAAACCTCAGCAGGCCCAGCTTGTGCTTCACCTCTGCCATCATCATCTTCACCATCACCACTATACTTTCCCATCGTCATCTACATTATCACCATCACCATTATCATCACACCCATCACCATTACTGTCCCCACCACCACCATCATCACCATCAGCTAAAAAAGTTTACTGAACACTTACTATATCTATTTTATAAAGATTCCCTCACTAAATGTTCACATCAACAACCCAGGTAGGTACTATTATTTCTCTCACTTTATAGATCAAAGCGAAAGCACAGAGAAGTGACAAAACAGGCTTAAGGTTACCCAGCTGTGAGGCAGCTGAGCCATGGCTCGAACACGGGCAGTTCAGCACATGAGCTCCGACTCTCACAGGGACCGCACACAGCCTCCCAAACACGTTTGTGCGGGTTGGTTGATGGAGCAACGAAGCTGATGGCTGAAGGAACACAAATAATGCAAGAGAGCATTCACGCAATCATTCAGCAAAGACATGCTGAGACCCTACCGTGTGCCATGCGCTATGCCAGGCTCTGGAAAGATGGTGGTAGAAAAGGTGGACACTATCTCTATTCCTCTCAGAGCTTAACATCTCAGGAAAGGAGTTCCAGATGACCCTGAGTTTTTCGGTGTGAGTGACTCAGAGGTGAGAGGACAGTGCCACTGGGTAGGAATTCAGGAGAAGGAGAAAAATTAGAGGAAAAAAGACGATTTTGGCAGGCAGTATGCTGAGCTTCAGGCACCAGGGTAAAGCAAATTAACAAATGAAATCGTCCAGAAGGTCATGGAGATGCTGGCTGGGAGCTCAGAGAGAGACTGATGAGGGCGATGTAGACATAGGAATTACATAAATAATGTTGATAGCTGGAGATAGGAGCCTAAGGCAAGATTGATATGGAGAAAATGACGTCTAGAGACAGGAGCCAAGCCTTGGAGCATGTCCCAGAGAGGATGCGCATCTCCCAAGAGAAGAAATGATCACACGGCGCCAAGGAAGCCAGGGACAGAGGTGGTCTGGAAGAGAGGGGGTGGTCAGCAGTGCGGAAGCTCTGGGGGAGCAGCAAAAAGCACACAAGTTCTTCCCGTTTGACCTACAGGAAGTTTCTGCTGGTTTCTGAGAGCAGTTTCAACAGAGGATGAGGGTCCATGACAGACTGTGGGGGGCTGGAGAGAAAAGTGGGTGATAAGGCGAAGGCAATAGCCACTTCCTGGAAGTGCCTCTCGCTGAGAAGTTGGCACGAGAAGAGAACAGTGATGGTCAGTTCATGGAATAAAACGCTGAACAAAACCAGTTTTACTCATTATGTGACTGCTCCCAAATATGAACATGTTTAAATGTGACAGCATCGGGTTTAAAACAACTCTGTAAACTCCTGCCAATGAAAACGGACCCCCAGAGTGGACCTGCCCCATCCCTGCAGTTCCCACACAGACCAGGGGTGGTCTCGACTCTCTATTTCCTATCTGGGGTCATGACTGAGTTTCATTCAGCAGACTTTCTTCCTTTTATAACATTTTTTTTTTAAATAAAAGAAATAATTAGTTAATCCCCAAATGTATTTTTCCTTGGGGAAACATTTACATTCTGATGACCTCAAATGCTAAGCCAAAAAAAGCAGCATCAGAAACCATTATTCACTGTTATCAGCAAAACAAACAAACAAACAAACAAAAAACAGAAGGGAATGAAAATCTTGAAGAACTTCAGCATTTTGGGAGGAGAAAAATGAGTTTTTTTGTCATTGTATTTTTGTCTTCTCTGCCACCATAATTTAGATGGACAGAGAACAGGCTGAGAGATAGGCTGGTGCCCACCTGGCCTCATCATTCATTGTTCCGAGGATCTGGGGAAAATACCATCAGGGTATCTTTGTAAATGCCTGACAGGCTCAGACTGGGACCATGGGAGATCACGGGAGTACATTGTTTTTTTGGGGAAAAATTTGTTAAATTTAACACCAGAATGCATTAATTTGGTAATCACAGAGGTATGATCTTCCTAGAATACTCATCACACACTGACCTCTGTTCCTATTCAGGCCCAGAAACTAAAGCAGTGAGCAAATAAGAAATAACGAAATAGTGACCGTCTGAGGAGAGGCTGAGGCAACTGAGGTCATTTTGGCTTGAAAAGAGGAAATGGAGAAAAGATAGCTCTTTCTGTTAAGAACAAAACAAGAAGAAATAATTTAAACTCCCACAAGAAGGCTTTAGTTGGAGATGAGAAAATAACTTCTGATCAATTGGTTTATAAATATTAGGTGTGTTGCTAAGAGTCATTGAAATTACTCAGGTTCCTCCTGTGTGACCTTGAGCAAATTACTTAACTTCTCTGTGCCTTGATTTCCTCCAAAGTGGGGATTTAGCAGTCCCTACCTGCAGTAAGGATTCTGTGAGTTAAAGTGCGTAGCAGAGGAGCAGACACATTTTCAGCGCAAGTCAGCACCGCCGGCATCCTGGCTGTTCCCGTCCTTGTTACACCCAGGAAAGCACTCGCCTCAATCTACAAGGTCAGGTGTAAGAAAATGCGATGTTTTTTTTTTTCTAAATCTGAATTTAATGTCTATTTTCAGTCTCCATTTGGAGGAAAATGCCTCTCTGTCACTCAAGGTTTCTTGCTTTCCTTGTGGAGAGAGGGTTGACTTCTGTATCATTGAGAAGTTGGGAATGGGAAGGAATCAGTGCAGGCTGGTCTTGGGGTTGTTGTCAGCCCACACCTGCACCCTCAGAGATCTGGGTGGAAGGTCAGGCCTCAGTCCGCATGGGGACCTTCCCCTTTGGAGGACTCCTCAGGCCCAGCTCTCTTTCAGTTACTTCTGTGGCCTGCTTGGGGTCAGGTGGCCATGGAAATTCTGGGAGGCTGATTTGAACCTCATATGACTCTAGTCCCAAGCAGTCACTCCTGTCTGAGGATCCCACCACCTCCCCAGAGCTGGCCTAGGAGAAGTGAGACCCAGGGTCCCTCTGCTGACTGACTCCCCAGACAGATCAGATTGCCCTTCCATATCCCTTGGCCTAGAAAGGGAGGGGCATGGGGCCTACTAAACTGGAGGCCCAACCTTACCCCCTGAAGTCACTCTCCTCTGTGGGTGACATGGATAGATGGGGGACTAAGGCTTTAGTTAGTCCATACTACCCCTCAGGCCCCAAAGACATTAGTCTCTTACTTCAGTCCCAACAGAAGGCTCCTGGTGTGGTCTTCCTGATGCTTCTCTTAAACAACTTCCTGCTGTCTGCACAGAAGGACTGTGAGAGTCTCCTGCTATCTGCTCTCAGGAGAGGGAATTTCTCAGAGTTTAGCACAGGAAACCAGCCAACATGCTGCACCTCCATCAGGTCAAATGGCCCCGGTAACTTATGACCGTACAAAAGAGCTGAATTTTATTCTATTTATATATCTAAATAACTTACAGGAAAATACATGCTAGACAAAAATAAAGGAGCAAAAAGAAAATGAGATGAAGTGGGAAGCATTCACTTCATGTGCATGGGAATGCCAACTTGCTACAAGACACCCACAAGGAGGACCCACTTTCCCAGGAGCCAGGATATGGAAGTCTCCCCAATACTGAAACTACCCCACTGTTCCTTAGGAGGGGGACGGTGTAATGCAGTGAATTAAGTCTCAGTGATATCTGTGCAGGAGATAATTCAGTGAGAGCTGCCCAAGGCTGCGTCTTACAACACCCTGACTATGGATCCAGAGCATCTGGACAAAGAGACTCTCAATGAACATAATTCCACAGGGATTATTACTGTGCAATCCACACACATCTCTCTGCTGTTTCAATAAATAATAAATAAGTTAAATAAGCCTTTAAGAAGTTCAGTAGGTTTCAGAGAGTGAACAAACTACATATTATTCAGACAGTCCTTCCCACATTGTTCCTGTCAAATATTTACTAACCGTAGGTTCTGATCAGGGTGGCCAGCTGTCCTGTTTGCCAGGGACTGAGGGTGTGCAGTGTTCAAACCAAGGCAACCTGGACAGTTGGTCATTCCAGTTCAAAATGACTTCTCCTGCCTCATTCTAGGATCATAGTTCAGTGTGTTGCTGGTTAAGAGCAAAACTTGAAAAGTCAGGTGATCTAAGGTGGGGTTAAAGCCTTTGAGGACTGAGAAGCCAACAGGAAGTAGAGGGGTCAGACCTCCACCGGGAAGGAGCTGTGCGGGTAGGCCTTAGACTCTTCTCCAAAAGTGTCCTCTCTCCTGTAATGGACAGGTCACAGTCACAGTCTCACAATACACCCAGCCTCATGTTTTGTCCATTCTAGATGACCAGTAAATACTGGCATCAAGCTGAATTGGGGTGACTCAGGAGGAATGTTCCTCAGTCTCCTCCGGCTCCTTTTGTTCATCTCCCCTTTGGCACTTCTGTGGAGTGTACTTCGCCCTTTGTTCATCTCTCCTTGATTCTGCCCTTCATTCTGGGCTGAGCTGCGTCCTGGCCACCAGGCCCCTGGAGCGAGAGGCAGAGTCCTCTTCTATGGGTGCCTAATGCTCACCTCCTGGCTGCTGGGATACTGACCTAATGGCCTCCCCTGGATCCTGCTCTGAGAAATTTCTTCAGTGGGTTTCCCCTTCCTGGAGACCAGACTGCGATAGTGTCTTGGCTCTTTCTTGGCAAACATTCTCATCTGTTCCAGCTTCTCAGGGACCCCACGGATCCAGGGTGCTGGGATTGTGGCACGAAGATGTCAGACAGGATAAAACACAATCCTTGCCCATGGGAGGTTTATGGCCCAGTTAGTTGATCAGACAAATGCATAGGTTAACAAGTAAATGAGTCTTCTTGAATTTTTTTTAAGCCTTTGGCAATGATTTGCAATTAAAACAAAACTAACAACAACTATAATAAAAATGAGGGAAAAAAATGAGAAACAAAAACACTCCCAGAACTCAGTTCTCATGGCAAAATAATTTAGTTCTCAAAAAATTATCTCTCTCTCCCTCCCTCTCCTCTGGCTCCACATTCTGTAAAAAAGAAACAAAAGAAAGAAGTGGATTCTCTAACTGCTGGTTCATTTTTCCTATTCCTATAGGTGGACCACTCATTTTTTCTGTGCCTGAGTTGTTTCATCCATAAATAAAAACAAAACAACAATCATTTGAAAACTGCTAATTATATGTCAGGCATTATTCCAAGCACTTTGTTTATATTAGCTTATTTACAATAATATCTTTACACTAATATTGTGAGGGGCATGCTATGACGCTCTTCATTTTATAGATGAGAAAACTAGGACTCAGAATTTAAATAACTTGTCCCAGGTCACGTAGCTGATAAGCAAGAGGCCAGGATTCGACTCAACTGGTTTCAGAGTGTATGCACTTAGCATTCCTCAATGCTGAATAAATGAACGGCTGGCTGGCAGGCTGGCAGGGTGGGTGATGGATAGGTGATGGGTGGATGGAAGATAGAGGAGTGGGCGGTGGGTGGTCAGATGAAGGCAGTGGGCCCAGCAATTGCTCAGGCACCTTTCTTGGATGTGTATCGCATCAGTACTTAAAATTCAGGCTTTTAATGTGGATTGTGGTCCCCCGCACTTTTTGGTTTCAAAGTAAAATGGGGACTGTCCGTTCAGAGGAGGACAGACTCTGAACTGAGTAAGAACTTGGCCTCTGGGTAGTGCACCTTGTTTGGAAAAGGAATATTCCCCGTCAGGACTCATGAAAATATCTGTGGAATGGAAGCAAAGACGTTATGTTTCCTCAAAATGAATTAATCTCAGAAGAGTTCTTTGAGAATCTTGGATACAAATTTCCCGTTTAGAGCCAGAACTAACACATTTCTTACATAAAAGAGAAAGGAATATTTCCAGTTACCCCTGAAGAAATAGATTACTGTATCCAGTCAACAAGAGCTTATCTTAAACCTCCAAAGAATTAGATGAACCCTCCTTAAATTTTACTCTTTAATTGAGAGACCAGCTTGAAGTTAGCCAGATCTGTAGCTTAGGCCTAGCCGTCACCAAACTTCAGTGGCAGGCCTGTTTTCCATCTTTGTGATATCAATCTTTGGACAATGAAACATTTCTTTAATAAAAGCATTTTGTGTGCCTTACTCTTAGCAGAGTCCTTGAGATTACTTAGATAAGGAAAAGAGGAAAACTCTAAGGATCTAGAAAATCAAGTATGACTGAGTGCTTATTCCTCCACAGAACAGCTCACATGCCACGGAGAACCATTATCTTTAAAACGTACCCCCGGGGGGCTTTCAAAGATGTATAGACTTGTCTTTATCTGATTTTGTTTAAGAGATGACAATTAGGTTTTGTTTGCTTTTTAGTTGTTCAGTGGATGGGTCAAATCAATGTCATTAGTATTTTCTAGTGATCTGGAGTCCAAAGGTGCCTACGAATTTAATGATCACACTTAGTGTAGTGATCATTAACTTATTGTAGTTAGCGCACACTCTGAAGGATTCTGCGTGATGAACAGCACCCGGCTGACATCTCCTTTAGCTCCATTGTTCAGAGCCACGAGACCCTACGCATGTCACTGAACTCTTCTCAGCCTCAGTTTCTCAGCCTCAGCTGTCTGACCTGCAAGATGGAACTCATGCTACCCACCCTCCGACCTAGGCATTGTAAAGAATGCCGTTATCAAAACGCAGGGCACCATGTAGCAATGAGTGCAGTTCAGGGAAGCAGCTTCTGGGACTGTGGACAGGATGCTCGAACCAAATTCTCTCAGGGAGTTGTGATGAAGCCACTCTGTGGGGCTGTCATCTCCCCTGCCTCTTTTTCCTTTCCCAGCCCCACCTGAACTGGACATCACAGTAATTCTTACAGCACCTCCTTGCATACCTCGGTTAAAACTTTAGGCTCTAATTCCAGCATCCAAGCTTTAAAAAATTATTGCTTTCTTTAAATGCCATCATGAAGTGAAGCAGGGCACTCCACTCTGGCGTGAAGCAGTCCTCTTCCGAGAATCCATAGGGACGTCTGTTCACTCTCAGAGCTCTCTGCTCACCTGGACTCCGGCTCTCCTTCACTCTCACCTCATTGCCACTTTCTCTGTGTAACGCTTCCTTCCAGTTCTTAAAGGGGTAGTGCAGCTATTTTTTAAAATCCTGCTTTTTCTTCTTAAAGTCATAAACACGATTTTCTCTATGATTTCTTATTCTAGGAATAGTAACAAATATATTCTTCATCTATTCATTCAAGAAATGTGAGTAGTTTACCAAGAACCAGGTTCAATGCCGTCCTGCGGATTTCCCTCACAGCAGCTCCTCCTCTCTGAGGGTCCACCTGACTTTATCTGTTGACTCCAGTGAAGGGGATCTGGGGAGTTTAAAAAGAGTGTAGGTCTTAATTTGTTCTGAAGACAGCTGAATTTAACACAACAGCAGAAAAGGGAGAACATCTTTTTCAAAAGACAGCTGGACAATTGTTCTAGCAAACACCAGCAATGCTTGAAATGAAAAACAACGCATGAAAGGGAGGTATCAGTAAGAAGTGGAGGTGGAGTTGTCTCCAGATTGCTCTGTAAATTAGCATTTTTACAGACCATGGTACTATTCTTTCTAATGCAACAGTAATAATTCTCAAAATAAAAAATTGGGAAAACTCTAAAGAGCATTTAAAAAAATTAGTCAGGTTACATGTCAATTATATCTCAATAAAGGTGGAGAAAAAAGTCATAAGCCAACCATCCAAGGTAAAAGCTGAAACCTAACATGTTTAAAAGTAAATTCTTTCAATATTTTACCCTATGCATGTAAAAAATACCTGTATTTTTAACCAATAATTAACACATACTGCTCCTACCACAGTATTTCCTGTGCTGGTTAACATGAGGCCCAATAAAAATTTAAGGGTTACATTCTCTCATATGAATATACTGTCACTTTCTCAGTCAGCTTTCACATTGGCTCTCTGGAGAGTCTCCAAAATTCACTGTCATACATCACGCGTTAATGAACTTCCACATGAACTTCGCAGACATCTCTTAATGCCTCTCAGGATAGTGTCACAGAAATTAAAATGCTGAGTGAAGGAATGTGCAGTTTCAAAGCTTTTGGTAACGTAGTAACAAGTTGTTCTTACATATATATACACACACACACACTAATAAACACCTCCATACTACTGTGTAAAATTGCCAGGGAGACTTACCTTCCACGAAAGGGAGCTCGGTTAGGAATGAGGCATTTTCCTCCATGTCAGGCCTCAGCATTGGAAAGGGCTGCAGGAGAGGGCCATCCAGTCTTGAACCTCGGCTCTCACAGACCCCCTCAGCTGGGGGCACCGTTCAGAGAGTCCAGCTTTGTTAGTCTTGAAGACAGCCTGGGCATAGTATCATCTTAAAACTTTTCCGGTGGTTCCAGTATCAGCCAAGTTTGAGAGCCACCGAACTAAACGGATTTTTAGGCGAAGGAAGTTTGTGGGAGTTTATTTGGGTTTAGGTGTGTATGTATCTTCTGAGGCGATGGCCCCAACAAACTTTTGAGTTGTTCCCCTTGTTCTTTGACTTTGTGAAAAACATTGTATTTCTGAGAAAACTGGGACAAACACTTTACAAACCTTTGGAAGGAAAGCATACATACATTCAGGACAGGTTCTTTTAACAGTGTTCGGTGGCCGAGAAACGGTGGCCTTCCTGGCATCACCGTGGCTGCATTCAGAGGGAACAAAATAAAGCCAGTGAGTGGCTTTGCGGTTGCAGCTGGGCCCCTGGGAATGTGTGAGTGTGTGTTGGGGAGAGGGGTTGCTCAGGCCTAGGATTGGAATCAAGTCCTGTCTTTATTACTGTGCCACCCTGAGCGAGTTCTTTACTCTTCTGGCCTCAGTTTTTCCATCCACAGTGGACCGTACTGCAGCTGCTTCACAGGGCCGTGGTGCAGTGGTGAGGTTCATGCGGAGATGGCACATGCGTGCGCAGTGCTGCGCACGGGTCCAAGATAACTGCCTTCTTCGCTGGCACCAGAGTGTGCCACATGAACGCACTCTCACGTGCTAATGGCACTCCTAGTCAGGACAGGTGGGTCCAAAGACCAGCCTTGCCACTCCCTAGGGGCATGGCCTTGTGCACGACACTGTTTACAACGGCCCCGTTTCTCCCTTTAAACTTCTCAAGTTCCCTCCCAAGTTCGACAATCTCTGAAGGAGATCTTTTCCCTTGCATGGAATTTCTGACATTTAAGTTAAGTGCACCATAAGTGAACATTCTATGGCTCAATTTTTTTTAAAGCTATAATTTATGGAGGGACTATGTTGTGCATATATGTATGTTACAGCATCAAAGTTCACAACAACCATAGGAGATAGATATTCTGGAGGAAATGCATTCAAAGAAAAATACCCTATTCACACTGGTACAGAGTTGGCACTTGGCGTAACTGAGATTGGAACATGACTTTGATTCCAAATCTCTTGTTTCTGACAGGCCTAATTCCAAAGGGCTGCTGCTAGGTGTCAACACAAGACTGATTATTCAAAGATACACTATATTCATTCTGGCTTTTTCATTTTCCTGTTCTCTTACTTCTTAACAATTGTCTTTACTCACTAAGTCACCTGCTAGAGCTTTTGCAGGAATGGGAAAACTCCTAAACTGTGATTTTCTAGGGTCCTCAAAGTGAACCACATCAATGTACCCCACTGAACTCAAAGTAAAAGCATCCTTTTACTTCATGGGTCCAACTCACCTTTATTTAGTTGGACCCACCAAAGGTCCATGGTCTCCCCAACTCTACCCAAGAGGAAGAGAAGCTTAAATGGAAGGCAAGGCAGCCTTAGCAGGTGACAGCTATAACACTGCACTTTTCCAGGTTTACAAAACACAGTTACATGCAACGCTGTTGCTCAGGCCCCTCCCAGGGAGAGTCTGTTCCAATGAGGGCCCCTAAGTGTTAGCTTCAGGAGCTGCAGGTACACCCAACTCTAGCCCCATTTGCTCAATGGTACTTTAAATGGGAATTGTTCTCCTTTGCACACGGCTGCAGAGGCATTTGTAGTTTTCATGGAAAAAATTGCTGTTAAGTATTGCCTAATTTTTCTGTTTCTACTGTCAAACATGACAGATATCCCTTCTTACCTAAAATTGAGAATTATTTGATTCTAATTATTTCCATCCATCAAGTAACCAAAGAGCTTTAGAGCTAGAAAGAAATAGAGCTTCCCTAATTCACAAAACCTGGACTTTCAGGGGTGAAAAAACTGAGGCCTGGAGAGGATCTGTGACCCAGTCAGACTTTACAGAGACAGGCTGTGGTCCGTCCCTAGTGGAGCGACAACAGCGCCTCAGCCAGAATTTACTGAACACTTATTCTGCCCAGGAGAGAGAAGCAGAGGCATGCTAGCCTTTTCCAGGGAAGTTTGCTCCAGCTGGGGGAGTTGTACATATTTAACACAAGGTAGTATCTAATAAATGTGAAGTTATTGTCAGAGGCAAAAAGTGTGATCTCAACCTATTTAACACCTCTAACGTTTAATATACAAATTTTAATAACTTCACGTACCAAGCATGAAGCTCCCACCACTTGGCAAACCACTCTCCTGGGCCAAGGGGGCTGTCAGTTCTGCTAAGAAGCCCCTTGGGGGTTGAGAATTATATGGTCTGAAGAAACTTCCGAAGGCCCTTCTTTTTTACCCAAACTTTATTGCTTTGGGCCAGAAACAGTATAAAATGCTCCACAGCAGACAGGCACCACATGTTCTACAGAGCATGCACACACTCGTGTGTGTTTAAGTAGCACAGATATTAGCGTTTCTGAGAACAGAAACACAAAATAGTTGAATTAATCCTAAAAGGAAAATGATCAACCCAATACACCACTTTTCAGATAAATTTCATCCTCCAAAACAATTTTTAGATCAAAGTTTGGAGGAAGTTTTCATAAACACAGAAACTCCAGATGACGAACCACGTCAGTATTCAAGTGCAACTGACTGATCGCTGTGGTCACGGTGTTGCCAAGGAACCTTGTCTAAAGACTTGCAGGAGACTGTGGAGGGAGACAAAGAACTGTGTCAGGGCAGGGTGGCGGGGGGCGTGCGGGCGGGAGGGTAGGGGGGTGCCCTCTCCAGCCACGGAGACTTTCTTCAAAAGAAACGGCACAATGAGCTGAACAGATAAACACAGAAGAGGGAAGCTGCTCTAGTTGGCCTGGGTGCAGGTCCTGCTCCTCCTTCTCCTCCTTGCTCTGCTTACACATCGCGCTGCCTTCCCTGTATCTCTCTGACTCTGGGCCTCCCTTATAAGGATCCTTGTGACTACTTTGGGCCCACCTGGATAATCCAAGATAATCTCCCACCTCAAGAGCCTTAATTTAATCACAGCTGCAAAGTCTCTTTTGCCGTGTTAGGTGACATATTCACAGTCTTCTAGAATGTGGGTGTCTTTGGCAGACCACCACTCTGCCTACCACATCCTTCTTGTGGATTAACTTGAATTAAGGCCAAGACTATTTGTTAAATTCCTTAAAACTCAGCTTCCAGGAGGCAGCCCTGGCTGGAGAGGCTTCACTTCAGCTGCCCACAATGGACTTGAGGTTGTCTCAGTGTTCTTTGATCTAAGCGGATAGTTCTCCAACTTCAGCCAGCATAGAATCAGGCAGAGGGTTTGTGAGCACACATTACTGGACTTGAAACCCAGAGATGCTGACTCAGTAGGTCTGGGTGGCACAAGAATTTGCATTTCTCAGCCAGGTAAAATACTTTTTAACAAACATCCACAAATTCTTTGATGCTCCTCCCTTCAAAAGGTGGAGTCTCATTTCCCTCCGTCTGAGTGTAGGTCAGATTTAGTGAGTTGCTTCTAACTATGTTCAATGCACATGATGGCACACAATTTCAAGACAAAGTTCTAAAAGGCATGACAACTTCCATGCCCTGCACTCAGACGACAGAGAGGTCCAAGCCTCACGTCTTGAGGACACTCCAGCAGCGTAGAGAGGAAACAAGTCTTGCTGCCAACACTCAGCACAAATTTGACAGCCCAGGAGGGGACAAGCCACCTGGGAAGCTGGTGCCAGCTCAGTAGAGCCTGCAGATGACACCTCGACTGTAACGTCATGAGAGACCCTATGCCAAAGTTTCCCTGCGGAGTCACTCCTAAATTCCTGACCCACAGACACCGTGAGAAATAATGAAAGGTTATTGTGTTAAAAGACACTAATTTGGGGGTAACTTGTTTCATAGCAACAGATAACTAATAGGGGAGGTGATGCTGATACCACTGGCCCATGGACCACACTCTGAGAAGCACTGGTCCCGCCCACACACCATGGGAGGCGCAGGCATTTCCCCTGATTGCACTGGCATTTTCTGGAGAAACAGAGGAGGGTAATGTTCTCAGGTTTATGCGGACTACAAATCATTCTCCCTTTTCTGCAGATGTATTTGGTTATCACCAGTTACTCTTTCCTGGAAGTTCTTTTACTGGGAAGAATAGCAACAATATGTCAACTGTGAGCTGGACTCCAGAAGCCCATTTCTGTCTACTCAGTCATAAAGAATGTTCTGCGCATGGATGAAGAGCCAGACAGGTTTAGGGAGAAAAGAAAATGATGAAAAGGTTAGACTGTTGCTCTGTCACACTCTCTTTGGTCTGGAGGTGAGTAAAATGAAGAAAGAAAACAAAACTCTTGACAAAAGAGGGAAGGATAGCACTGGGAGCCGGCAGAGCAAGGGAGTGTCCAGACGTTAAATAACGAGGAACCGAAGCTTCCCTCATTGTGTTGGAGAAGCTGGTTCCTGAGCCAGCTGTGAGGAAATGGGGAGTTTACATTATCTGGGATGTCAGTAAGAACTCAGTGGACACACTTCCTGTCTGGTTCTCCCCGAAGATTAGCAAACTCTTCAGCAAAGATGCTTTTCCAAGGGTTTCATTTGATGTTTACTTCCCCAATTGACAGATGCGGGCCAAAAGAAATACAGCTCCCAGAAAGAATGTAGCGGTGGGAAATTCTAACCCACCCCAGCCTTCTTTTCACACTGTTCCTGTAAGTGTGGACTCTGACTAACATGTACCTTGTAGATAGACAGCATGTTTGTGTAAGAATCCTAGGAACTAGCTTCAAAAGGTACAGACTCCGACCTTCACACATCCCAGCTCCAGGAAGTTTGCTGACCTTCAACCATGGAGCCGGGATGACGTGAAGCTGGGACACACATGGGACCATCACTGGCCTTATCAGAATGGACTGTGCTCATCTGCACATACAGAACTTTTCAACCCCCTCCCTTGATCTCTGTTCTGTTCCCCTCTCCCTCCTTATAAAACCTGTGCCTCCAATGAGAGGGGAAGATGGACTTTGAGATATGAGTCCCCCATTGTCCCAAAAGATGGGCTTTGAGACATGAGTCCCCCACCTTCCAGATGGCTGGCATCTGAATAAACCCCTTTCCTTTAATCAGCACCTGCATCTTAAGTGTTGGCTTTTGAGCGGCAGGCAGCCAGATCTGCATTCCATTGAAGGGAGGGCAGTGGCGGTGAGGACCAAGTGCCACCGAGAAAGGCAGCCTGCCCAGGCGTGTGCTACATGGCTCTGCAGGACGGGCTGTCCTCAGGTGGGGCCATGACAGGGTCACATTGGTGACCTCACTCTCTTCAATAGGGTTTCTCTGGCTTCTCCATTTATTTTATAGAAACATAAAATATGACATATGATTTCATTTATATGACATTCTTGGAAAGGCGAAACTAATCTAGAATGACAGAAAGCAGAAAGTGATTGCCTCAGGCCAATACTGGTATGTGTGGGGAGGGTCGACCGCAAAGAGACATGTGGGAATTTGAGGGGTGATTGAAACGTTCTACATTTTTATTGTGGTAGTGTATACATTTTATTGTGGGTGTACACGTTTTTAAAATTCACTGAACTATACTCTCAGAATGGGTTCATTTGTTTGCATACAAATCTATCTCAATAATGTTGATCTTTAAAAAGTGTGACATACCAGGAGTCCTCAGATGGGGCTGTCAGTGACTGGTTTGGCAAAAACAAGAGTTACCTGGTTGAAGATGGAATGGACTAGATCAGATTAAATGTCTTCAAACAGAGTGGACAATCTCTTGAAAAATTTCAAGGATAAATTAGAGCATGAGATATGAGGGAGGACCCAAAAACCCCTGAATTTATTTATAAAGAATTGTGCATGTATTCTTACATGTTTAAATTTCAGTCACCTTCAAAGTACTCTCCATTTGATGCAATACGCCTATTGAGATGTTTTTCCCACTGCTCAGAACAGCTTTTGAACTTGTCAATTTTGATGCCTTATAATGCTTCTTCTGCCATTTTTTGTTTCACTCCTTCCACATTGGCAAAACATTTTCCTTTGAGGACTTGTTTTTCATTTGATGAAACAAAAAAAATTACTTGGGGTGAGTTTGGGTGAATAGGGAGAGTGGGATCATGCTGTTTTTGGTCAAAAACTGCTGAACATTCAGTGTAGTATGGACAGGTGCATAGTAAATCACCCATCATGAAATGGGCAAATGCACTGTAAGTGTCTTAAAAAAAAATTCTCAAAAGCTGAATGCAGCCTCTCACAACAACACCAGCTGGTGCATTGATACAGATGGGTTCCTAGAACACTCACCTAGCAGGGAAGCCTGTACTACAAGGGGCCCCTCCTCCAGAAGATAATTCCAGTTTTTTGTTTTTTTGTTTGTCCCTCCTTGTATTTATTAGTTTCCCGGAGCTGTCTAACAAATTTTCATAGACTAGATGGCTTAAAATAACAGAAATGTATTCTTTCACAGTTCTGGAGGACAGAAGTCTGAAGTCAAGGCATCTCTGGGGTTGATTCTTCCGGGAGGTTCTCAGGGAGACTCTGCTCCATGCCTCTCTTCCAGCTCCTGGTGTTGCGGGCAATCCACACTAAGCTTTGGCTTGTTGTTGTGTAACTTGTCACTGCCTCCATCACCAGGTGGTCTCTTCCCACTTTCCGCACTGTCTCCCGGTGTTTTCTCCTCTTCTCACAAGGACACTTGTCATTGGATTAAGGGCCCACCCAGACAATCCAGGATGATCTCATTTTAAGATCCTTAACTCAATTACATCTGTAAAAACTCTTTCCATAGAAGGTCATTCAAAACTCCAGGTGGACATACCCTTTGTGGAGCTACCATTCAACCCACCACGGAGTAGATGAAGCTTACAATTTTTCTAACTCTGAGATTCTAGAAATCCTACATTATCTATCCTGAAGAGGATGCAGCTTATATTTAATACTTTCCTAAAAGAAGTATGGTCATTGCCCATCTACTACCTGGTTGGAAGGTGAGGAATAGAATTAACAGGAGAAAAGAAGGGTCAGAAACAGGAGAAAAACATAATTTTAGAGTTTTCCTAAAGCTAACCCTGATGCCCAATCTATGTAATTTCTTTTTTTTCTTTTCCCTTAAAATTTAACTTTATGTTTTTAAAAGTTATTTGTTATGTAATATTTTATTACATTATATTAAAATCAATAGACTGTTGATAAAATGGAAAGCATACTGAGCATCTAGCACACTAAGGGATGACATACTGATTATTACTTTTTTTTTCCCATTTTTGAACTACAGTTTACTTTCATTTTTTTAAAAAGATTTTATTACTTTATTGTTGTTTATTTACAGTTGTCTGCATTTTCCCCCCACCTCAGCCAATCCCACCTCCTTCCCTTGCTTCTACCCTCCCCCTTGGTTATGTCCATGTGTCCTTTATAGTGGTTCCTGGAAACCCTTCCCCCCATTACCCCCTCACCCCTCCCCTCTGGCTATTGTTAGATTGTTCCTAATTTCAATGTCTCTGGTTATATTTTGTTTGCTTTTTTTGTTGTTGATTATGTTCCAGTTAAAGGTGAGATCATATGGTATTTTTCCCTCACCACCTGGCTTATTTCACTTAGCATAATGCTCTCCAGTTCCATCCATGCTGTTGCAAAGGGTAGGATCTCCTTCGTTCTTTCTGTGTAGTTTCTAAACGTTTAGCCATGTGTTAGAACATGACTGTGGCCTGAGCCTTCCCACACACACGGAAAGGGAAATTTGACTGTGGTTGGAAAGCCATTCCTCCTACGAGGCTGGGGAAGCAAAGGTGACTGCTGCAGGTTCTGGAGTTCAGGATTTCTACAGTTTCAGGATACTTCCTTAAAAGATCTTGCTTTGCCCTACCCCTGCCCCAAATCTGTTTTGAAATCGATCTAAGTTGTTTGTTCTGCTTCCTTGGAAACTTCTCAGACACATACTCCTCAGCCTGACAATGGCAGAAAGCTCTGGTTCCCACTGACCCTCTGATGAATGTAAAACCTCAACATACTTGGAGAGGAAAGTGATCTCACTCTAACAGTCCCCTTTTCCAAGGAGGAGAAATTGTAACTCAAAATTACCTAGGAAATAAAAGTTTATTAGACCTCAACCATATTGGCACCACAGCTGAGTGTGCCGTCACACAAATGTGTCCTTCCTCCACTCCGTCACCACAGAAGAGAAGCTGAGATCCACTCATTTTAAATGACAGCATACGGCAGCCAGGGAGAGGCCAGTGCGACGAGACGGACTTCCTCTCTGGCCCCTCGACTCTGCCATGAATTCCTGCTGGTGCTTGGGATGCTCTGTTTTCTCATTACTCTCCCCAGCATCTACTGCCCCTCTACGTACCATGGTGCTCTCCCTGCCTAGGTTAATCTGGTGATTCTCACTACATGACTGGTAACAACCAGCATCTCACTAAAAATGGGGACTGAAGGATTAAAGGAACTAACCTGATCCTTTCAGGCAGGCTATTTCCTATATTAGGCAGTAGTAATGTCTTTACTTTGTCACTCAAATACAGATGCTTTTCAACTGATGAAGAGAGTACTTCCTGATAAATCCATCATTGGTTGAAAATATTGTAAGCTGAAGTGTATGTGATACACCTAACCTACTGAACATCATAGCTTAGCCTAGCTCATGTTAAGCATGCTCAGAACAATTACACTAGCTACAGTTGGGCAAAATTATCTAACAAAGCCCCTTATATAAGAAAATGTTAAATATCTCATGTAATTTATTATGCATATCACCTTTACACTGTTGTAAAGTCAAAAATCGTAAGTAGAACCTTGGGGAGGTGGGGACTATCTGTAATTGGGTTAAAGTTGGGGTTTGGAGCTCACCTGCCAGGTGTTGTCAGTGAAACCCCATGTGGTTTTCAATTCTCAGACAGAAGAGTCACATTCGAACCACTGTGAATGTTATTGGCAGTCCTTGAGAAAACACCTCAGAGCCACTGAGAGGGCAGGACAGATGGGCTGGGAGCACACATGGGGGGATTCTGGGCCAGCTGGGGGATCATCAGGGCTCGAGACTGGCCAGGATGCCTAGGTGGTGGCACACGAATCCTCCACTCAATAAGCACCTTCTCCAGAGCTGGACTGAAAGCTTGCCTGGGTTTAGCTACTCAGCCCCGCCTCTGAGAGCCCATGGAGGAAAGTCAGGCCGTCAGGGGCACACTTCAAGCCTGCTCCATGGCTCCTGCCAGAAGAAAAGTCTACATTTAGATCTCTGCGCCACAGTTTCAGAATCAGCGTTTTTCTATGACACAAGATAAATAGGTCTTCAGGAAAAAGGCTCACTCGTCACTCACGTGTGATGCTCCCACGTGGGGAGAGACCCGAGCCAAGCACTTCTTACCTGCAGGGCTCTGTGGCAAAGGGTGGGGAGGCTGCCAAAGAAATGGAGCTGGCCCTGCTTAGAGAAGCCTTTAGTCCAGCAGATGGGGGTGCTACTTATGCCACCAGGATCCACTGGCTCTGTAACCACAGAGTGGGGCAAGTGTCCTGAAAAGTCATTCTGCAGAGAACACTAGAAGGAAGTGACAGTCACAAGCTCAGACGTGCTGGGCCAGCAAAGATTTGGGCTGAATAGAGCCATGCTGTGCGGCTCAGTGAGGGAACGATCGCCCTGCTTACAGTGACAGAGACTTTCACCTTCTTGTCTTGCCTGATGCTCACAGCGCCCTCAGCAGTGAGCATTGCTGCCTCCATTCTGCTGATGAGGACACTGAGATCAGAGAGGTTAAGTGATGAACTTCAGGCCACACAGCCAGTCCAAGGCAGCACTGCGCCTTGGCCATAGCAGGCAGGCTGCAGAGCGCCTGACACAGGAGGAGTGTGAGCCTTCGAACCCAGGACAGGCATCCTGCCAAGTGCACAAAGCCAAGTGTGTCAGGACAGCCATGAAGGTGAAGGCAGCCCCCTGGCCGCCTGCCCAAGGGGGGCCCAGCACAGTGACCCCTGACCCAGAGCCGCTGGCCACTCCCTTCCCCAGACAGCAGCACCTGTCCACAGGATCACCAGGCAGAAGAAACAAACATCTGGCAGCACCACATGCTACAGCACTCACCCCAAACACAGCACCATGGCAACCAAACAGAGGGCCACGGGCAAAAAAGCAGAGGCTGAGTACAGGCAGGGAGTGACAGCAGGGGGTCACCACCTCACTGAGCACTTACTCTGCACCAGGCGCTGTCCTGGGCCAGGAACCTGACTCAGGAGAGAGCTGAGCCAGCCGAGAAACAAAAGCGCTGAACCCAGGTGTCGGACACCTATGCCCAAGCCGCACCCTTCATGCCACAGTCTTCACCAGAGACACTCCAGTAGCACAGCCCCTCAGGAGAGATGGGATGCTCAGCAAGTGACTAAGAATGACTACACTTTAAGCTTCTCAAAGGCAGGACAGTCTGTTTTGCTCACTGATATAACCCATGCTTCCAGAACAGTGCAGGGCACATGGTAAACTTTTAATATTTGTTCAGTAAAGAATGATAAAACCTTATCCTGAGATGCTGGGATGTGGCCAAGCTACTTGATACTGCACATTGGTCTTCCAATTTGCAATTTGGATTCTTCCTTCCTCGGGTCTAGTAATAAAGTTCCCTGATGGTGTAATTTTACCTACAATGTCATTGGCCAAGAAGACTCATCCCAGGCCTAATCCCTCTTTCACATGGGAGAAGTTCTAGTGGAGGAAGGTGACATACTCATTGTCCTAGACAGCAGCTGGGCTGAGGTGGACTTTGTCTGGCTGGACCTTCCCCTCAACCAGCTGCACAGGCTTACCCTATACCCTCCCCATTGCTTTGTTTAAGCTGCAATAATGCAGCCCTTCTCTCATGAGGCCGAAGTTTTGACCCCCACTTACTCTATCATTGTGGGATTTTCCATATCACCATTGTCACTGGTCTTAAGTTTCCTCATAAGCAGTAAGAAATGGGAGTATTACATTTACACCCGCCCAGGCCTATGGTGCTCAGATGCTTTCTAGGTGCTGCCCTCTGCCCTGGCGCCAGCTCTGGCCTCACCTGCCTAGGTGTGTTCCAGTGACTGCAACTGTTATTTCAAGCCAATTATTTCAATTGGCTTGAAATAATAAATGCCCCTGAGCAGTAGAGAGGGAGGGTTTCACCACACTGGCATTTTGCTAGACCCACACAATCTGTCAAGTGAGTTTGTTTTGCTCTCTAGATAAAGGAGGAACCAAAGGGTATTTTTCTGACTGTGAATTCTTGGCATTTTTTCAGGCTCTTAAATAAGCAAAGTGAGCATTGCCAGTCTTCTCTGGCACCACTCAGGACTGTTTAATGAAAAATAGAATCACAGAGCGAGGGGTCTTGGAAGTCACCTGATGTAGGGGTTTCACAGCTTTCAGGCAAATGAAATTCTTCTTTCAAACATGAGCTTTTCCTGAAGTCCACCATGTTCTGCTACAGCACAATACGGGACAGTGTGGTACAGCACAGCATTGAAAAAGCTAGCAGTGCTGTGGCCAAAGGCAGCTGGGGCCCTTCCCCTACGTTCTCTTTTACCTTCCTTCTGGCCAACCAGCACAGGTCCAGAAACACCAGTCTAATCTAACCCCTCACTGCAATGATGGGCAACAAGGGGACTGAGAGGGGAAGGGACTTGTCCAAGGTCACCCAGGGAGTTAATGACCAAGCTCAGTCTGGCAGCCCCCTCCCCCTGCCCTGCTCAGGAATCAGTGCTCTCTCCACCCACACCAGCCCAAACCTGCTCTCTAACACTGAGCACTCAGACACACACCTGCCTGGGGCCAGTGCATGGAATCCACACTCCCACCTGGCCCCCAGGCAGGCCTTCAGCTTGTGGGTACATGCTAATGATCACACCTGGGTGACTTGTTAAAGCTGTAGCTTGGGATAGGACCTCTTTAATATAAAATCTGAACTCTTAGATTGACTGCCCCTGACTCAATCCCTGTTTAGCCATCTGATGGGCAACAAAGCTCTCACTGGCCTTGACCACTCACCTCTTGATGAGCCTGAGTCCTCAGATATGCTCTTTAATGGCAAACAAACAAACAACAACAAAAATATCGCCACAAACACCATCTTCTGTCTCAGGCTTTTATTTGTGGGTCACAGATCAGAGAAACATCTTGCAGAAATGACACCCTTGCAGTCCAGCTGGAGATGGGAGAGGGGCCCGGACTGGTGTGGCTCAGCTGGTTGGGCATCATCCTGCAAGGCAAAAGATCTTAAGTTTGATTCAGTCAGAGTACACGCCTGTGTTGCTGGTTCGTTCCCTGGTCAGGGAACGTAAGAGAGGCAATCAAGTGATGTTTCTCTCTCACATAGATTTATCTCCCTTTCTTTCTCCCTCCCTTCCCCTCTCTCTAAAAGTAAATAAATAAAATCTTAAAAAAAAAAGAAATAGGAAAGGATTTTGGGTGGGATGAAGACTACATTCGCCTTGTGCAGTCATCCCGAGGCCCCAGTGTCCCCCTCAGACAAGGCAGCGTGTGACTTGATGATCTTGAAGCGCTGTCTAGCTCCAGCATGTTCAGAGCCTAAAAGAAACAGGAAACAAACTGCTTTTGTTTTCTCCAGGTGCAGGAGGCCTCTCTCATGTTCTAGGAGGCAGGGAGCCTGTCCCCAAGGCTGCCCAGTGGGCTCCTGGGAGAAGCAATGCTGTGGCCAGCGCAAAAACGCTACAGAAGTGCCTCCAGCACCCAAGCATCCCTGTCTCAGTGGTCCTTCATTCTTCACCTTCCCAGTCACCTTTCTCTTTCACTTCAACTATTTTAGAAAATCTGTCCACATACAATACAACAGGAGCCCTGGCATCTTTTTTTTCTTATCCCTCTGTCTTGTCTGCCTTGTCTCCGCTGATAGTCTGGTGCCAGAGACTGAAGCTCCCTCCCCGACCCTCCCCTTCCCTCCCACACCTTTCCCCTCCCCTCCTTGCTCCCTGCTGCCCCTCCCCCTTGCCAGACGAAGGTCACGTGGAGAGTCTGGCTGGAACACTCAGTGGTGCTCAGAAATCCTAAACACTGTGGCCTCTGCAGGGCTGCCAGGGAGAACAGGGAGTCCTCTCTCAGGCCAGACTCAAGCAGGCAAGATGGGAGAAGCCTTATTAGGTCATGCAGCCCAAGAACAGGGTGAGCCTCTTTCTTATGCTTGCTGCCTGGAAGAATGAAACTCCTCACTTGGACATCTGCGTCCCTCCACCACTAACTCCCCATCCCATCCTTTGAGGAGTCCACCCTCCTCAAAGGACAGACCCGTCCTTCTCTGGCTGCATCCCATTCCCCTCCACACCTGGAGACGAAGCCCCCAGGCTGCCTTCCCCAGGAGTCAATGGTGTTTGTTCCTGTCCCTTGCTGTCCTCACACCTTGCTCTTTCAGCACACGGAGCACCTGTTCCCACCTCATATCATGTCCCTGTTTACATTGCTGTTTACATCTGCCCCCCTGCACTCCCATGTAAATTCCTTGAAGAAGGGATTGGCTCCATTTGGGTCACACGTCTATCTCAAGTGCAATTTCAATAAATATTTACTGAGTGGATTTTTTACACACAAAGATGACTCAAGTGCGTATTCTCATTCTATTTGCTTCTTTCTTCTTTTTCTCAACTATCTCTACAGATAAAGCCACTTCACATTCCTGCAGAAAGGAAGTTACCCTTGTCATTTCCCTTTTTCTATCTGGGAGTCAACAGTCTCCCTCCAAGTTCTCTGTTAAAGCAGGCTGATCTGAGTCAGTCCTTCACTCCCTCACGCCCTAAGCAGGCAAGCATCCAAGGACTGCACGCCATTCCCACAACTCCTGGAGGACGAGCAAACACCAGCACCCCAACAGCCCCAGAAGCCCTGCTCCAGCTCGGCCCTGGCCTCCTGCCTCTCACTCAGGCTCCTTCAGCCATCACCTCTCAGCTATCAGAGCTGCTCCCAAAGAAGAATGTTGCAAACTGGCACACTAAGGCACACAGCTCCCGAAGGCTCAGCAAGTTCCCTCCCCACAAGCAGGTCCACTCTGAGTGGCCCAGCCCTAGTCAGAGGAGCGGGACCCTGCTGAGAAACAGCCAGCATCTGAAAGGGGGTGGGGCTCTGGCCAAGGGGACAGTCTGGATCTTTGATCTGTGTACCAACCCCCACTTGCCTCAACCTCCAGGACTGGGCCTACTCTTTAAAGATACTAATTTGTGTTTTCAGATTATGAAAATACTACATGCTCATAGAAAATTTTGTTGTGAATCATATTTTAAAGAACAAAACACTTAAAGCATCTGCCAGCTCACTGTTCATAAATAACACTGGACACATTAAAAAGTCTTTCTTCCTCATCCTTTAGTCCAATCACTTTTCTTACTTTCTTCTTTAAGAAAAAAACTATTTCAGTCCACCTTTCCCATTTAGGTGGCTCACAGCTGACTTCTGGATTTCCTAAAGAAGCATGAAGAGCTCATTGTGGTGGAAGGGCGTAAAGAATGGCCTGAGTTCCTGAGGACAGGGCTTTTATGTGGCTTCCTCAGTGGCACAGAACAGGCACTGAATCAGTGCTGCGGACTGAACACAAGCCAGAGCCAGGCCTGGAATGCAGCTTTGTGCGATTGCAAGGACTACAAAACTTCTTCTCAAACTAGAACTTCTCCTCTACCCATTGCTAATACCTACAGTCCTCGTGTGAGAACTGTGTTCTTGAACCCCAAACTCTTTTTATAGGTGATGAAATTGAAATCCCGGAAGAGTGAAGTAACTTTAAGGGCTTTGAAACATACTCAAATGCATACATCCGGGGGAAGGAAATACTTGGAGTCCTTACAGGGTTAGTAAACACACACCAGTCACAATAACTGCGCTTCGAAAGCACAGGAGCCCAGAAGCATTGGGCGGAACACGCAATTGTGGACACCACCAAAGAAACAGATGTGGAAGAATGGGAAGGCAAAGGCTGGAGACGCTAAAAACTAACCTCAATTTTTTTTCCTTCTGGGTTATTCATATTTAAAAAGAACATACCTGAGGCATCTACCTCCAGTTCTGGTCCTGGGTAACTATGTGACTACAAGACTTAAGACAAAGGGATGGGACCAGGATTGGTAGCTCTCTGCATCGCTTACAAGATACAGATTGCCAGAGCCCGACGCCCAGAGATTCCTATTTAAGTTGGTTTATAGCCCACGCATTGGTCAGTCTGGGCTTCTGTGTTTTCTCCAAGCTCCCCACACAGATTCTAACATGCAGCAACTTCATTTCTAAAGTCACTTTTTAGCTCTAAATTCAGACTCTCTAATGCAGAAGCCAAGGTGACTTGCATTTGCTCAGTTTTCACTGCCAGGAGCGCTGTCCAGTCCACCCACACACCTCTGGCCTTCGCAGGTGCCCACACGTGTCCGCACTCACAGAACCTGGAGGTTTCCAAGATGCGAGATCATCAGCCAGCTGCCAAGGGCAATGTGGGCTATCGTTGTTCTCTTTCCTTCGTGGAAGGGTTTAACAAAGAAGGTGGGACAAGGATGTCTCTCAGGCCGTGGGGTAAACTCGTGATTGGCCTTTTGAAAAGATTGAGTGTATTTCCTAATTAGCACTTACCAAAAAAGCTATTCGATTAGGTAAAACACTCTATACAGCATTTATGAGGTTGTTTCTTTTCTCAGACTTAGAAATTCTTAAAGCATTGAAAAGTCATTTTTAAATGCACAAAAATAAAGGGGGGTTGGGGTGGAAGTAAATGCAATCACAACTTAACACATTGCAGAGTATCCCCAACCTCATTTCGATGTGCTGATGTCAGGTGTTTTGAAGACAGCAGGCTCCTGTCTTCCGCTCATGCTGCGAACAGAAGGGGCCACATGAGTACCATCCACAAACCTTACTGAGAGCCTCTGAGAGTTTGTCTATCACAGCCCGAGTGACATGCATACACACAAACAGGGAAAATGACTCGCATTCCCAGGAAAGTTGGCCTCGTTCAGTTTTGGGGAATTTTTTCATCCTTCCCGCAGGCTCAGAACACCCCAGAGCTTTCTTAAATTTATGCAAATTTACATAATCTCTTGTTGCCTCAGAAGATGTCAATTTTCCAGTAATTAGTGTCTTAGCCTAAGGACACGTGAGCCTATTGTTATTTGCCCGTCCCTTCAGCACGACTCCATTGGCAAACTCCCACTTATGACCTCACACCCCATCTGATCTTCATCAAATGTGCTCTTTGCAGGGAAAAGGAAAGCCAAGCTGAACTTTTACAAGGTCAGCACAGATATATCTTTGCAGGTGTCACACTGTGCATATGAAAAGTAATAGAGGTACAATTTCTAGAAAATAGCCAGTTTTTATAGCTGCTATGAGTTTTACAGCGGAGTGAGTATAAGAAGTCAGCCCCTGGGCCATCTCAACATCTCTTCAGCTATAAATAGGAGACCTTGAGCAGTACAGATGTTTGAAACATACAAGGAAGCACATCCAGGAAAAACGAATAAGAACGTAGGCTTTCTGCACACCTGACCATATGGAAAGTGAGTTAATATTATTCCAGTTACATTCCAGTCAAATGGGACATTGTTTTTGCCAATGTGAAAAGCCAGAACCTCAGTCTGGGTGCAACAAAGCTATTGATTTATTGCAAATCTTCCAACCTAAGGGGGAAAAGTAATCCAGTTCTGGGCCAGGAGCCATCCCTTTATTCCTGGAGGGCAGCAGACAGCTGCCTTCAGGGTCTAACTTGGGAACCCCACAGCCTGCTACAGAGCTTGAACTCTCCCCCATTAGGGAACCTTCCTTTTTTTTCAGATATTTTATCTTCCTGGACTCCAAAACCTTCTCTGTAATATCCCTATGTGGCTACTTTGAGGGATGGGAGCTAACTATTACATAAGGCATTGATTTTGGAAAATTCTTCTGTGTATTGAGTTGAAACCTTTGACTTCCACTCACTCGTCCTAATCGTTCCCCCCTTGAGTACCACAGAGTAAATCTATCACTCTTCCCCCCGATGGCCCTTCAACACTAGAGGGCAGCTAACAAGTCCCCTCTAAGCCTTCCTGTTTCAGACTCAGAACACCGAGCTGCTACCACCAGCTCTAAATGATGCCATTTTCAGAGTCATCACCCCTCGAACTAACTCTCTCTGGGCCTGATTGTTCTACAGGAAGAGGAAGCCAAACAGAATGGCTGAACCGGCGCAGACTCCTGCAGAGCTGCTGCTATATTTATTGGTTTTATTTCTCCGATGCATCTACGGCATGGTTCATATTTGAGGGTAACTGCGTTGTGGGCTCATACAGAGCTCACCCTAACTAAGAACGCCTCAGCTTTGGTCGCAGGAATTCTTATTAAGCCAGGTCTGCCCTGACTTAAGCTCGTAGATATGTAGCATACCTAACATATATAGAATATATATCAATCTCGATTAAACTTCCTTTGTGGTTATCTTCTGTCAAGATCCATTTGAGTCCCAATTCTTCTCTTCAGGGTCTCAGTGATCCCCCAGCTTCATGTCATCTATAAATGATAAGAATGTCTTTTTTCCTGATCCAAGTTGACAATAAAAATGAGGAACTCAAACAGGGCCCTCAGAGGCGCGCTCCAGATGGATAACAATTCATCTTGGAGCACAGAGATCTGCAACCAGATGTAAATCTACCTGCTGTCACTGTCACCTGGTGTATGTCTCCCTATCTCACTCACCAGGAGGGAGTTTAGCAGGGTCCTGGCCAAATCCAAGTACAGGGTGTGGCAAAAGTAGGTTTACAATTGTTCATGTGGAAAATAATACAATAATTAATAACTACTAATACAAGAGTAAACTCTGTGTTTTGCATACTCACTACTGTCAACCCACTTTTGACCCACCCTGTGTGGGGTGCAAAGGTTGGCTTTCCTCAGTAACCTTTTGCTGTCTTTCACTTTAATGTTCTCGTAACTTTCTTGACTTTCTCACTGGGCAGGTGAACAGGTCCCCCCTCTCCAGGGAGCTCTCTGGAGCAGGAGAGAAGATCTGGAGCCCTACCCACCATCACAGGCCTGTCGCTCTGTGCATTGCTTCATTAAAAAGGCCATTTTGACCAGTGTTTTTCACAAGCCTCAGTTCATTCTAGGCCTTCTTGACAATATTCCCATTACTTTTGGTCTCTCCTCTTGGACTGGGAACTTCCTCCATCCCTTGCTCCCTTTTTAAATGTGGTCTCCTCATAGAATTCACTTTGTAGCCACACAGCTCCTGCTGCGTCATGTCACTCCTGCGGGGCTTATGTCACTTGGTAGGGAGTGTTTCTGATCAATACCATCCCAGATCGAGGCAGGAGGAGCTCAGTTCTCAGCCCCTGCATAGTGAAGGGTTAGCCTTACCTAAAAAGGGATCTGGCCTTTGCCTTTGGCTGTTGGGAAGTGATCTGTAGGCCCCTGGAGTGTTCCACCTAATAAGAGGGTCTTTGTTTGCCTGGGGCTTTAGCCACTGCACATCATAGCAATATGACTTACCATGGGAACTTGGGACACACTATATTAGTCCCAACCTCCTAGAGAGCCTGGAGACTAAAGGTCAGCCACACAGGTCGTAGGCGATCAAGACTCAGTCAAGAGCGTGCACATCCAGGCTCAGGTGAGCTTCCATGGTTGGCCATGTTCCTTGCCTATCTTCATGGCCAAGGCAAGGGAATGCCCTCTACTCCCTGGAAAGAGGTGCCCTGTGGAACACAGGAAGGAGCCGGCCAGTTCTCTCAATGCCACCGTATTCCAACGTACAATTCTGAAGAGCAGAGAATTCTAAATTTGAACTTGGCCTTTAAGATCATTTTGAAGGTATTTTTTTTTCAAAGCAGCAAGAGAGAACATATTTATTTAATTTACTAGGTCGTTGGCCTGATTTATTGCCTTTAAATACTTAGACACACACTTTGCGGGTCTCTATTTGTACTTTTGCCCCGGGCTCTGAAATGTGAGGAGTCAGCCTATTGCTGATTGTCGGACTGGTTTGCAGCGGCTCCTTCCCGATGATAGTATCTTTAAAGAGAGGGAGCTAAAGGTCAACAAAGCATCACGTCTGAATCTTCTCAGAATATCTTAAAATGTGTGTAACAAGATGTTAAAATGGGATTTCATCTGTCTCATTTTCTGCTGAGGTTCCACAAGGCTGAGAATAAAGCAGTAAGCGCTAAGTGCTCCCACATTGCTGCATGAAGCGCTAGACCCCTGCTTCAGCTATTTTTGCTGCATAGCCAGGCACAACAAAACTTGGTACAGTAAAACAACTATTTGATTTCCCCTAAGTTCTTTCAGTCAGAATTTTGTACAAGACGTGGAGGGAATGTGCTCATGCCGCTCACATCTGGGCCTCAGCTGGAATTCCCAGAATGCAGCTGTGGGGGTACCGGCTGAGATGGCTCTACTGGGGCCATGTGACCCGGCCCTGACTCTCCTGTCAGTTGGCTCCTCAGGTCTCCTTTCTGTGCCCATGCCACGTGGCTAGTTTGGGCTTCCTCACAGCACGGTGGCCATGGTAGTTGGCCTTGCTACATGGCTTCTGAATTCCTCCCAGGGAGAAAGCAGAAGATGCCCAGGCTCAGAAAGGCCAGGCCCACAACTGGCACAGCATCACTTATGCCATGTTTAGTCCATCAAGGTGCTTCCCAGGGCCAGGCCAAGGAGAAGAGGAAGGGTAGGAAGACACTCCATTTCCTGGTGAGTGGAGCAGGACGCGCGTACAGGGAGAGAAGGGAGTGATGGCGACCGCCTTTGGCGATGACAGGCAACAACTACCTGTGCAGACCGCGAAGGAAGACACTGAAGACTTCTGTAACCCTTCGATCTGTAACAACCAAAGGGTTACATGTTTGAAGTGAAAAATTAGGAAGAGAGTTTCTCTGTGAAAACTTCTTGGACTGCCAGGGCGTTCTTCTCAGTCTGCTTCTTCTTCTCCCCGAGCCGGGTGAGAGGGGCTTCATGGAAGCACGGTTCACTTCGTTTTCCACAATTCAGCACTTCTCCAAAATACAGCTCCTGGCACTTGCCCCTGGCCATAAGCAGCCTAATTAGGGAGCCCCAGGCTGCAGGACTCCAAGGTCACAGCAGCGTTAGGCACAGGAGCCCAAATGGAGAAGCAACTCACACATCCAATGACTGTTGAATAGATACACAAAATACAGTGTACAAATATGGTGGGACATTACTCAACATTTCAAAGAAAGGAAATTCTGATGCTACAGCGTGGATGAACCTAGAAGACATTATGTGCAGAGAAATAAACCAGACACAAGAGGACACATATTACATAATTCCCCAGTACCCAAAGTAGTCAAGTTTGTAGCGACATAAAAGGAATGGTAGTGGCCAAGGGCGTGGGGAATAAAGGGGAAGGGGGCAAGTTCATTTCCAATGCACACCGAGTTTCAGAGAGGGAAGATAAAAAGTCCTGGAGATGGGTGGTGGTGATGCTTGCACAGCAATGTGGGTGTACTTACAGGACAGAATTTATGTTTAAAAGTGGTTAAAATGGTAAATTTTATGTTGTGTATATTTTGTAACAATAGAAAAAGCAATACTAGCCATAGTTAAGAGAGACCAGGCCCCTGCCTCGAGGGACTGGACCACTGTGCCAACACCCTTGACATCATCAGAACTTCCCTCACCAAAGAGTCTTAGTTCGTGATCAGTTTTGTGACCTGTGTTGCAACACCATCTGCGTCATGTATCGTAAGCTGTGCAAGCTGAAAATAAAACAGTAAATGCTCTGTGCTCCCTCGTTCTTAAGTGAAGTGCTAACGAGGTGCTATCAAGGGCTGGCATCCTCAGCCAGCCCTCGAGATGGAAGGAAGTTGAGGAAGGGAGACGAAGGAAGGAGCTGACCTGGCCAGTGCACATGGCCTTTCATGGGAGAGGTCATCCGCTGTGATCATAAATTCAGAAAGATAACAAAATTACTCGGGAGACAGGCTATTTCTCCTTATGGGATCTGTATCAGTCAGTTTTTGCTTCAAAGATGCTGTATAACAAACAATCCCCAAACTCAGTGGCTTACAAACATTTATTTTTCTTGCTTATGGGTCTGTAGTTTGGCTGGGACAGCTCTGCTGCAGACTGAGCCTGGTGTAGGCCGGTCCCTCATGGATTTCACTCTAGAACCAGAGTGAAACAGAGCGAGCCAAACCACACTTGCACACTGAGAGACACTGCTCACATCATGTTCTCCAGCCGCTTTCTAGCAGCCAAAGCAAGCCAGGTGGCCAAACCTACATTAATGGGGCAGGGAAGTGTACTTTGCTGACTCTAATTGCATATACTGCAAATCCACATGGCAAACACAGAGAGATAATTAGATCAGAGGGAGTAAAGAATTGGGACAAAAACTCATTTCAACACAGAGCACAAAACTGTAAGCTAGGCGGACATGAATGTCAGGAACTTTCTGGCCAATCCGATTAAAGATACAAGAGTTTGCTTGTGAGGGAGGAGCTGAGAGGGGCTCAGAGCTCCAGCAGAGCGGGCTAGGGTTTAGAGTTGCGTTACTCCAGTCTCAGTGCTAAGCCGGGCACGAGGCCCGTTGGGAACGAACACTCAGACAATACCCTGTCTTCCTACGGAAGCAGGAGGCAGGCATGCAAGAACACACGGTGCTCTCTGGGAGGCTCAGAAGCCCGTGTGGGGAGCTATCCAGTGGTCAGAGGTGCCCAGGGCTGTGTGCTGGAGCCTTCTCTGTCACTGAGGCTGGGAGCTGGGGAGCTTTCCCCAGCACTCAAGGTCTCCTGTGTGTAACATAAATTTCCTGTCAGCCTCAGTTTTATATGTGTGTTTTTATTTCCTGGTGCACAGTTGGGCCTGTGGGAAATGTCAGTACAAAAGGCCAGGCCCACAGCCTTTCAAGGAGGTCCGGTTTGTTTTATGAGGGGAGTTGAACAGTACGAGGAGCTGGCTCTGGGGACTGTCACAGTCACAGCCCATGAGACGGACCACACACTGTGCTCTCTGGAAGGGAGGTGGCCCGACCTGCCTGGCGTCCAGGGGCTCAGGGCCCACCCGGGCTGAGCGGGCCCTGACACCTGCTCCTCAGCATTCTCTGTGGGAGCCTTAAGCAATATTTACATCCTCTCACCTTTTATTCTGCCAACCCTCTGGCTTTTCATTCCTCCATGCAGAGCTTTTTATTTTTTATTTATTTTTTAAAGTTCTGTAATATCCTTTTCCACCCCCTCTTTTCTTTCCCATTGGAAGTGGCACGGGAGCCTTCTGTGCCCATCACGGTCCCCCTGCACGCTGGCTGCTCAGGGCCGGGCATCCCCACGTGCTGACCAGCAGCGGCCGTCAGACCAGCACCCTGCTCACCCCTCTGGAGAGTGTCACCTATATGTCTCAGGCTGTCCTCACGTGAGCTCCCCAGGTCTCAGGCTGACCAGAGGGCGTAGTTCAGGCTGCACAGGCTTGCTGATGGGGACTGCAGGTCATGGGGCTGCAGACTTGGCCACAGAGCCCACAGGGGTCCCCAGTCTTGAACTGCTTCTGGGAATCCAGGCACATCAGGGCCAGATACTGGTGTGGAAGTGGGGTAGTTGAGGGCAGCATGGGAAGGTGGGGGTGACAAAGGAGAGAAAGGACTGGACTTTTCCGTGTCATTTTTTTTCCTAGGCCCCGCCCCAGTGGTGTTGCTCCCCGCTGGGCCTCCCCAGCATGGCAAAGGGTGGGAGGTTCTTTGTTGAGTCCTGTGAGATCAGCATGCAGGCCAGCTGCAGCTGACCTTGCACCTCAGTCCTTAGACCACTGCTCCTGGCCCTGGCAGGCCAACAGGTGGCAGAGAGAAGGCTTTAGAGAGCTGTATTTGGAGCCTGGGTGAGGAAGCTGGGTGGGAATGCTAACAATGACCTCACCAGGCTTCTCTAGGGCTGTCTCCTGCCTTCCCAACAACTCTCTTGACAATCTTCCAGTGGCCTGCAGTTTTAAACTCAGCTCCCAGTTCCTCCACACCTCTCCCTGTAAGGTTGGGCCAGATGGTGGCTGCTTCCACCAGTAACTCACACGGGGAGCGAGACCCGGTAGCCAGGCTCAGGTATAAAAGGCAGACAGCAAAGACCACCTCCCAAAGCTGTCATGCTTGGCCCTCCAGCCACCCCTTCCCTGGTGTCAGATGTGTGTGACCATGTGGGTGGCCATGCCATCTCAGAGCACATCCCCCTGCTGCCACTGTCCAGTCACCTCACTTTGAGTTATTCCACCTTTTAGTTGGTCCCAGCTGAGGTACCCTGGAGCAGGAAGAGCCAGCCCTGCAGTGCCCTCTCTGAATTCCCCACTCAATCAGCAAGCCACATAAGTAACTACAACACAGTGTCGGCATCTGTGTGAAACTAGACTAATATGGAGGGCTTTGTCGAGGAAATGAAAGCGAAGCAACGAGAGTAGGAGCTTGCCCTAGTGAACAGCCAGATACCTTATCCTAGTGGGGCTCTCGGCAGGACATGGCTCCAGGTTGGACAAAGCTTGGTATGCATTCAGCTTTGCTGGCTTTGTTTGGGGTTTTGTTTTCATGAGAACACTCATTTCTCTGGGCCTGGAACATTTCCGGAGCCAGGTTTGGAAGGGGCTGCTCTTGGCCAATTCCCCTTTGTTGACATTGCTTCTGAGAGCTGCCAGGAGCTGATGGGATGGGCACAGCTTCCTGCTGCAAGTCAGTGAACCGCTGCCCCCTATTTTTCGAAGATGTAGAGGGAGGGAAAGGAAAACAACAATATAAGGAAATTCACAGGGCAACCCCTGGATTCACCTTGGAATTTCTTTGCAGAGAGAAGGGAAGGTCATTACCAGTGACTTTTTCCCAGTGGGAGGGAGAATGCACACAACATCAGGAGCTACTGGTGCCAGTCAGCATCCATTTCACAGTTTGCACCGGTTCTAGATGGAATCACGGCTTTGAGTGGCTCGGACGTGCGTGTCAAGGCCAGCAACCTCACTGCACATCTCTCTCCACATCAATGAATGTCGTTTGCCGGTTTAATACGGGGTGTATTCTAACTATTCTAGAGCTGAGTTGTCCAGGATCACACTCACATGGAGGGGAAGCCCCAGGTTTGGGACTCCAAGTTCTTTGGTTGCGAGCAGCAGACAGAAACATGAGCCTTGTTTACGATAAAGAGAGTTCACTGGAAGGATTTGGGTCTAGAACTTGATGACAGTCTAACGTATTAGAAAATGATTAAAGAAGACAAACCAGCTTTATTCAACACTTCATGAAACAGGCCATCTCTGTTCCCCAGGGTCCAAGACCTGCAAAATGAGGTGAAGGCAGGAAGTTTTTAATAGGATAAAGAACAAAGAACAAGGATGAAAGATAGAAAGTGAATAAAGAACAAAAGTAAGACTAGGGCCCAGAGCTGGCTTTGGCGTTCGAGGACTGGCTGGCTGGGTAAGTCGAGTTTCTGGTCAGGCAGAGCATTTACAGGGACACCAAAGTCACCTAGGCTCTGCTTTGCTGAGGTGGCACCTAGTGCAGGGGTGGCTCTTCCTTGGGCCTAGAAATGTGTTTCAATGACCCAAGTACCACCACTCAAATGAATGAATTTCAGTGACTTCCTGTCTTTTTCATCTCTGTCTCTTGCCTTCCTCTGCACATGGGAACGGAGATTCAAAGGCCAGAGATGTTCCTGGACTGTGAGGAGCTCGCTTCATCTAGTGCATGTCAGATGACTGATCCCTTAACTAAAGGAAGGCACAGCTTTGTGAGCAACAATCTCCCCAACGCCTGTCTCATGGGGGAGAAGTAATTCCATCCTGCCTTCCCCCAGTCGGGATGGATTGAATGCTGGGTTTCATACTCCACCCTAGCTGCATACATATGGAAGATATTATCCCACCCCTCTGGAGGACTGTCCTACCAAGAGGCAAGAATGCCTGAGGAGACAGACAATATGGGCTTGTCCTCGGACCAAGGGTGGCCCCGCTGGAATCAACCTTCAAGGCCAGAGAAGATTGTAATTGCATGTTATTTATTACTTTTTGGGCCTCTCTTTATAAGGCATTTTGCCTGAGCTACAGGCTTGATAACAAATACAATAAAAGTGGGGCAAATGCAGTTGAATGTAACAATATGGGATGATGATGTAAGCTATGTAGTAAACAAGAGTAGCTGTTGAGTTATAATCTTTTTATAGGAATCTTGAATAGGTCTGATACCAGATGTATACACTCACTTTATGGAAATGACTTTCCTTTGAAAAGGGGAAATGACCTATAACATAAAGTTGCATGCATGCTGCTCATATGGGCTTTATTTTGCCCTTTTTGTATTTGTTTAACTCTTCTTCAGCCACCTAAATAGGAGAGGCACAGTCTGGCATTCCCTTGTTTGGAAGCTCCTAGACTACAGTGCAGAAAGTTTGGGTCACCTCACTACATCTAGTCCGAACTTTGGCCTGTTGCTTTGTGAATCTGAACTTCATAGTTACCAAAAGAATGAAGTGCGTCACCTCGAAAAGTACAGTGCCCTTTCCTAGACCTATGATTTTGAAGAGGTCTAGAACTTTCTCTCATGGCGCATCTTGGGATTTAGGTCTTTTAGGGGAAGCGTTACAGAACTGTGAAGGCAGATCTGTTTAACGGGCTTTGGTTCGTGACACCCCCTAAGTAAGCCAAGAGCTGACCATCCCCTCTAGTTCCGGGGTTTACCCCATCCTAGCCCCTCACCTCCCCGCACAAGGTTGCCACCAGCCTGAAGACTGTGTTCCTCACAGCCATGCTTCCATCCTCACGTGCTGTCTCCTTGGTACATGTTCTAGGAAAATACTTTGTGTGTTGTCTTTAACTCTATAAAATTAAGCTGGTTGATGTAGGAGTATTTGTCCCTTTTTGAATATTTTAAAACTTTTATAAAATTTTAACACATAAAACGAACTTAGATTTGCAGATTTTTTAAAAACATTGTTTCTAAAGAGGCTTCTAAATATTTCTATGACCTATGAAAGAGAAATGGTGGCTTTGAAAGGTGAAATCCAGGAATCTCTATGGAAAGATGCTTTCCAAGGTGCCCTCATGTGATAAAAATTTGGCTTCTAAAATGGGAGTTTCTACAGAGATTATTAAAGAAATCTTTACAAACTCTAATGTCTGGTGTAAGAAAATACTCCACTACGAAAGCATCAGGTTCATCACCCACACTACAAAAGATCTGGTATTAGAAAGAGAACCACATCAGTCTTCTGGTGCTTCTGCCTCTTTCTTCAGGTCTGTTTCCCTTCCTCCACCCCTCTCTACTCACCAGCCTCCTTCCCACCCCCACTCGGCCCTCTCCTGGAGCCCAGGTGCTTCTGGGAATGCAGACGAGCATCCAAGGCATGCATTCATTCCTGCTGTAGGCACTCAGCAAGCTTCCCCTCAAGGAGGACTGGCACTTCTGACAAAGAACACCCTCAGGGACACTGCTGCATGTGGCTGTGATTTTCAAGGACCCAGATGTGGAGGCGGAAGGGGAGTAAATCTGAATACCTGACCTGAGGTAACTGGGGACCCGAGGAGATAGAGGCATGTAGGTTAAAGGAAAGGTCACTGTGGTCCCCTTCCTCTCCTTCCCACAGCTCTGTGGGGGAATCTCTGATGCCAATTATGAGAACTGATACTTACCAATACCAACAGTGTAGCAGGCACAGAATTAGGTGTTTTGTTGATAGTTCCACTTTTGTAGTGAAAACTGCTATTCCCATTTTACAACTAAAGCAGCTGGGACTCATAAAGGGTAACTTTTCACCCCGTCTCTCAGCTTCTCACTAAGGGGCAGAGTTAAAATGCTCACCCACTGTTTCTGCCTCAAGCCCGGCTCCTCCCGCACAGCTGCCTTCACACCTGCAGCCACCCTTTCTCCTGCCTGGGGTCCTATGAAAACACCTTGCTTCTTCCTTTCAAATGCTTGTTTCTGACCAGAACTGCCTTCACAGTGGAGGCAGGGCGAGGGGCAAAATCCGCTTTGCTCTGCGCTTCAGAGAACTACTGAACTCGGTTTTTGCCAGTTGTCAGGATTCCCCCAGCAGACAAGGGAGTCAAGGACAAGCAAGAAGCTGAATTTTAGCAGCTCAAGTCAATGGTTCTAGGCCCAGGAGTCTCTCTTGGTCCGGACGTGGAGTGACACATCCGCACTCTGCAGGACGCTTTGTTGGAGGAAGCAGCTAGAATCTGCATGTATTTACAATACATTCCTGAACCACCAGAAACTTTTCCCACGTTGCAACCCTATTCCTTATCAAATTCAAACTTTAAGATGAAAATGAGATTATATTTATGGCTGCTTTTCCAGACTGGTAGAAGTCCGTTCAATGAATTCAAGATGTCAGAGAGGCCCTTACTTTGGAATCTTGATCCTGACAGTGCTAGCCTAGGAACCAAGTCTAGTTTCTGCAGCTGAAGAAAAGCTAATCACGGCCCAGTTCAGCTTGCTTCTGCCTGACCCTGAAAAGAGTGAGAAAGACAGGAGGTGAAGGGGTTGGGAGGGGAAGGGGAGCCCAGCTGCTCCCTGAGCTCTTCCATGCATAAAGCCATGTGTCCCTGACATTTACGATGGACCCGCCCTCAGCCAGACCGACCTTCCTCCCCTTGGAGAGTGGGGGCCAGCACTGTGGACACCGGCCCCGGCTGGCTCAGGGGGGCTGGGAGGCTGGGCTCAGAGCCCTGGCTGAGGGCAGCAGGCATCCCTGCTCTGCTGGAAAGCAGCAAGGAACTTACAACCATGACTAGGGCTTGGAATCAGGACCTGGTTTTCCACTTCTCCCTGCCAGGGCCCCTCAGTCATAATCCTGGACACCCCTATGGAGTCAGCCCTGCCTGTCTGTGAAGAGCTGGCTGACAGGGGCCAATTTCAAGGGGCTTTAGGAGTGTGGGCCAACAGCGAGGAGGGTGAGGGCTGCAGCCTCTTGGTCCCTGGCAGCTGAGCTGGGCCAGGAGCTACTTGCCAAATGGAAAACACCCGACGCCCCTGCTTTCTTAGTCATTCACCACCACCCCTTGCTTCAGGTGCAGACTGTGGGGTAAACTCAGCTTGCCAGACTCATCTAAAGGGGCAGCCTTCCTGTCTTAATTCTGACTGTCCAGGGGAGACTGAAACCAGGCAAAGCTGATGAGGAATTAGAGGATGAGCCCCATAGTGGGAATGCAGATATTTTATCCTTCATTTAAAAGAAAACAATTCCTCTGACAAATCTCTCCCTGCTGGCCAGTTTGCAGTTATCCAGAGTTTTCTCATCTAGTCCATTCTCCAGCAAAACCTCTCAAGGCCCATAATTAAGTACCAAAGAGGTGGAGAGAACATTAAGCCAAGAAATTTAAAAAATACCTGCCAAATACTTTCCTTCTGAAGCAGAGCTTCATACACTTTAACATGCATATGAATTAGTGGGGATCACATCCAAGTGCAGATCTGATTCAGCAGGTAGGGAGTGGTGTCCAAGAGTCTGCATTTCTAATGAGCTCCCAGGCGATAATAGTGCCGCTGGCCTTCCACACGGTCCTGTATGTTTGATTTGTTCATCCATTCATTCATCAGTGTATTGACTATGCACAGTGTGACTTCTGTACTAAGTACCAGGCCTACAGCTGACCCAAATGCAGACCTCAAGAACCCAGAGTTCTCGAGGAACAGAAGATCTGAACAGACTGATTACAACTCACGAAGTCAAATCGGTAGTCAAAACACTCCCAACAAACAAAAGTCCTGGATCAGATGACATCACAGGTGAATTTTACCAGACATTCAAAGAACAATTAACACCAATTCTTCTTGAACTATTCCAAAATATTCAAGAGTGGGGAAGGCTTCCAAGCTTATTCTATGAGGCCGCCATTATCCTGACTCCAAAACCAGACAAAGACATCACGACTGCAAGCCGGCGCTGCCACTGTGGAGAACAGTATGGAGTTTCATCAAAAAATTAAAAATAGAATTACCTTTTCACCCAGTGATTCCACTTCTGGGAATATATCCTAAGAATCCTGAAACATCAGTTCAAAAGAGTATGTGCACCCCTATGTTCATAGCAGCACAACTTACAACAGCCCAGATCTGGAAACAGCCCAAGTGCCCATCAATAGATGAGTGGATAAAAAAGCAGTGGTACATTTACACAATGGAATACTACAGAGCCATAAAAATAAGGAAATCTTACCTTTTGCAACAGCATAGATGGACCTAGAGATGATTATGCTAAGTGAAATAAGCTAGTCAGAGACAGACAAATACCATATGATCTCACTTACATGTAGAATCTAATGAACAAACTAAACTGACAAAGAAAATAAAAGCACAGGCATGGACACATGGCACTGACAGCTGTCAGAGGGGAGGGGGGCTGGATGAAAGAAGGTGAATGGATCACCCAAAGAACATATATGTATGACCCATGGACATAGACAACAGGGTGATGATGGCCAGGGGGAAGGGGGAGGAGGAGCTGGGAGGAGGTGGGCAAAGGGGAAGAAAATGGGGATGTCTGCAATACTATCAACAATAAAAATTTTAAAAAAAGAAAATTATAGGTCAATATCCCTGGTGAACACAGATGCAAAAATCCTCAACATATACTAGCAAACTGGATCTAGCAATGAATTAAAAAGATCATACACCATATATCATGATCAAGTTGGGTTTATTCCTTGGTTGCAAGTTTGATTCAATATCCACAAATCAATTAACGCAATACACTATTTAAACAAAATGAAGAATAAAGATCCTACGATCCTATCAATAGATACAGAAAAAGCATTTGACAAAATCCAACACCCAATTATGATAAAAACTCTCATCAAAGTGGAAATAGAAGGATCATACCTGAACATGGATGTAGGACCAGCTCATTTTGCTTCTCTGCTCCTCCTGCTGGTTTTCTCATGCTGCCTTCTTTCTATCCTTAGTAACAGAAGTTCTCTTCAGCTAGTCTTTAGGTGGTTCTCCCGGCTGAAGACTATTCCGTAACTTAGCTGCAATTTTGGGGTGGTCACAGCATTTACCTACTCTGCCACCTTCTTATCTCTACTTCTAAAAACACTTTCTTCATTTGCCACCTGGGTCATTGCTCTCCAGGTTTCCTCCGATCTCACTGCACCGGTAGCTCTTTCTGGGTCTCCCTGCTGCATTCTCTTGCTCTTCCCAACTGCTACATGGTGGAGTTGCCCAGGCTTACTTCCTAGCCCACTTTGCTCCTCCCAGCCTAGGGCTTCCCATTCATCTTCTTAGTTTAAATACCATCTGCTATTATGACTCCTAAATTCACATCTCTAACCGTAATTTCTCTCTGAAATTCAGACCTCTATATTCAGACCTCCATCTCCACTTGGATGCCTAACAGGGATCTCTGATGTAACACAGCCCAGCCCAGAATCACTACGCACCGCTGTCCAACCTGTGCACTGCCTGAGGCAGCCAGCCCAAGGGGCCAGAGGAGTTGTGATCCAGCCTGTGCCAGTTTGCTGAGCCACGAGCTCTGGTGTGGGCTCCATGCGCACCGTGGAAATACTTTCTTCTACCCTGGCTGGTGTGGCTCAGTGGATTGAGTGCCAGCCTGTGAACCAAAGGGTCACCGGTCCAATTCCCAGTCAGGGCACATGCCTGGGTTGCGGGCCAGGTCCCCAGCTGGGGGAGTGAGAGAGGCAACCACACATTGATGTTTCTCTTTCTCTTTCTTCCTCTCTTCCCCTCTGTCTAAAAATAAATAAATAAAACTTTTTTAAAAAGAAATACCTTCTTCTACGGGCTGAGTCTCTTCTAATTCTCACAATGTTGTCTTACACGTTAGCTATGGCTGTTGCCAAAACACATCTCCACATTGCTTCCCTACCTCAAACCTGCTGCTCAGTATATGGTAGGGTTCAGGTGGGAAGGAGAAGGAGGAGAAGCTGAAGAGGGGACGGGAGGGGTGGGGAGGGAAAGGGAAGGGAGAGGAGGGGAGAAAAACAACCAGCCTCTTCATCTTTTTGCCTTATGCAATCCAATTCCCAAAGGTATTCTGAAGCTCACCTCTTGTCAGTCCCTCTTCTGTTACTCCAGTGATTTTCAATCTTTTTCTTCCTCCCTCCCTTCCTCCCTTCCTCTCTCAAATCAATAAAAGCATAATCTCCTCCAGTGAGGATTAAGAGATAGAGAAGAAGGGAGAAGAGAGAGAGAGAGAAACATAAATGTGAGACTTGAACATCAATTGGTTGCCTCCTATACACGCCCTAATGGGGGGATCAAACTCAAAACCTAGGTGTATACCCTGACTGGGGATTGAACCTGCATCTTTTTGCTGTATGGGATGATGCACCAACCAACTGACCCACCTGGCCAGGGCAACCTTTTTTATCTCAGGGCACACATAAACTAATCAGTAAAATTCTGCAGCACACCACAAATTATATTTTGCCAATCTGACAAAAAGAATAGGTGTAATTTTGATTTATTCGCACTTATTGTGATGGTTGTTGTTGTGTTGGCTGCTGTCATGTTTTTATTTGACAATCTAAGGGAACAGCAGTCAGTGCCCCTGACGGAACAGTCAGGTACTGCGTGTTTTAAAAGTTCTTGCAGCTTACCAGTTGAAAATCACTGTGCTGCTTTGATGGTCTAAGCCATCATTATCTCTGGGCTACTGCAAAGCTTCCCAGCTGGCCTCCTGGCCTCCCTCCTGCCCCTCCGCACAGACAGCTTTCTGAAATAGAAATATTATCTCCCCGCTCACCTGCTTAAATTCCTGACTCATCCAGAGTCAACCCCAAACCCTTCCGTACAGATGCCAACTTTTGCAACTTAATCTTCTTCCTCTGTACCCTAGCCTCACTAGGCTCCAGCCACACTGGCCTCCCCCCTGTCTCACATACACCAAGCTCTCTGCTGCCTCAGGACATCTGCACAGGCCGTGACTTCGCCCAGATCTCCACACAGCTCCCTCCTTTTCTATATTCCAGTCTGAAGCATATGCTACCTTCCCAGAACGAATTCTTCCTTGACCAAACTGGCTACAACAGTGCTCCCCTCTCCACCATCACTTTTGGTCAAATTTCTCTAATCTAGCTTTTCTTGCACCTCTCTCCTCCTGAAATACCACATCTACCTCTCTGCTTCCTTATTGTCAGTCTGTCCCACCACCTCCCCACCATGTTCGTTTGGCAGTGTGGGATCTCTCTGCCTTGTACCCACCCTCTTCCCGGTGTTGGGAACAGTGCCTGGAATATAGCAGGCCTTCGGTGAGTTGACTGATTGACCTGAGAGGTAAAGATGGCATGAGCTGGAAAGGTCACACGTACACAGAGGGAAAGAGAAAAGAGTGGAAACCAAAAGGGGGAAGGGAAGGAGGCAGGAAACAGTAGGCAGGGAGCAGGCTGGGAGGAGAAACAGCCCTTATGTAGCAAGACAAGGAGGAGCAGGAAACTGGGGCTGCACCCTGGCAACAGAAGGTGAGATTCTGTGGAGCCCATGCCTGGTCCCTCCGCCAAGGCCCTGCCACCCACGAGGACAGGGCCAGGACTCCGAAGCACATGACTGTAAGTGTGGCCCTGTGGCCCTGGGAAACAGGTGGCTGGACAGGCTGGTTGGTGGCCACTAGCGCTTAATTCACCTCCAACCTAGATGAAAACCTGAAAAGAAGCTTGGTGGGAAAAAAGAGAAGCAGGGCTGTTAAAGCTAAGTTTGTGCTGGGCCTCCCAGGCTTACCCCACTGGCATTCTAGGGGAGTCTGAGGCAAGCCTCAGTCCCTGCTCCCTTCCACCTCCCCCGGGCCCCGGAACCGCACTGCAAACTTTGAGAATATGACACAATGGTGACAGGAGTAACGGCTGCTGCTGCTAGAACTTGCTCTTGAATGAGGTCAAAGAACGGTCCAGAAGTCAAGCTATGAAATCATCCTGACAGGTGTCTTCTCAACATTCCAATAATTTCTGCTTATCGAGGGAGGGATGGAGGCCTCTCACCAGTTGAACGTGCATCTCGTGCTTTTAAAATAAAAGCCTTTTCCCTGAGAGTCTTCAGAAGGATCACAGTCCTAGAAGAACAAAGATGGGGGTGGGACTCCCTCCCCAAGGAGCACCCCCAAGGTGAGATCCACTGGCCGCCCTGCACGCTGTGGCCACCTCTGCTCTGACATGCACCCAGTGTTACCCCACTCAACACTGCCACTTCCCAGGTCGTGGGCTATTTTGGTGAGGAGGGGGCATAAGAGGAAAGTGAAGGGAGAGAGGTACAGGGAGTGGAAACACAAATGCCAGGCCAAGTGCTTCAGATTCACCCTGGCCCCACCCATGAGCCACTTCTGGGGGCTGTTTTCTTCTTGGATTTCAGGGCCCCCACGTGCTGTGGTCACAAACACACTGCTCCTAAGTCAGCACACCCTGAATGTGCCTATCTCGAAACCATCTCAGACTTGTTTCTGTGCCCTCAGTAAACATTGTCATTGCAGGTATCAAATGACATCAACAGGCCAGTCATTCAGGAGGGCTCACTGCCAACTCCCTGTCTGTTTAAAATATGGGGGCTTTGCCTGAACACGGGATGTTGGAGCAAAGTACGCTGCAAGCCCCCCTGGACAAACTCTCAGAGAGAGTTCACAGATTCTCCCTGTCAGTCTCTCCCATATGTCAACCCTGGGTTTCGTCTCCCCATATTTCTTCTTCTGGGAGCAGCAGAACTCTGGGTTCCTTTGATTGTACGTGAAATCCTGCAGGGCCGAGTCAGCAGAACCTTGAAAGTAAGTAGACACAAACTCTAACCTTGTATGGTCTTGAGCACGAGAAATGACTTGCAGAACACTGAGCAGTGACTGCTCACATAAAAATTATTTTGATGGCAAGGACTCAAACAAACTGTGCAGTAGGCCACATGGTTTACAAAGGAGAGATCTGCTCATTGAACAACGTTGCTCAGCAGATGGGCCACAGCCCAGAGCATAAGTTTAGCTAGATTCTCACTCCTCAGCCTATGCTCATACCCAGCCACATAGTGGAGGATTCTTTCCATCTTAACGGCAAGATGAAGAGAGGCAGAGATCAATGTTGCATTTCTCTGAAAGATAACCTGCTGTGCCAGGTGAGGACCTGAATGGTTAATCAAACCTTTGTTTTGCCTGACCCAGCTAGAAAGTCAATGCCATATCTCTGAGGGGCTCTCCTCCTCCAGATTCCAAGTTGCCAGTGATTCAAGAACTCAGTTGGCAATTGGCTTATTGATGTTGATAATCTGTACAAATTCCCCCTTGCTGAAGTTCAAGAGAACATGTCATGAGTGTTTCCCTGTTCATTCTTCAGATCAGCTCACTTGTCTTTCCAAAGAGCGATTGATCTCCCTAAGTCACTGTTCTTGGTGGATGTCTATCTCTGGTGTCTGTTCCCCCATCGATGTTTTGAGTGTTTTCAGCTGATTTCGATCAGGGGTCCTCTTTCTCTGCTCCCTGGGAATCCTCCTGGAAACTGTGTTCTTTCCTTCGAAGAGGGGGATGTTCCCAGAGAAAGGGAAATAGTATCTCAGGGCTGGGACATGTGTCCAGGACAAGAACAGCTACCACCTCATGCTTTGATTCTCCCACCTGAGTCTCACTGCTCCCTTGACCTCCAGGGTACCTTGAATTTTCATGTCTCTCTTTGATTCGTTTATGCCTTGGTTCACATCTGACTGTGTCTGTCAATTCTCACACTCACAGCTGCGACAGGACAATAGCAAGAATAAAATTATTTACACATTTGGAAAGCACTGAGGCTTTGTGATGGGACCACAGCCCATCGTCAATTCCAGACCTTTGGAATAAAGATGAGACGCTGTGTGGGGGTCTATGGGGAGGGGACAGAAGAGAAGGAGATGTTTCCTTTCATGTCCAGGCTGAAGGACATAAAGAAACATGTATTTGGGACTTTAAAATGTAATCAGTAGACCTACAAGGATGAAGCAGGACTCTTTAAAGCCATGGCTCCTCCCAACTTTCAGTGGGGAATCCAAAAAAGAGCTGAGATATCTTGTGTCATAATGAAAAGAAGCAGGCAGAGGTCGATGAGTCATGAGAAAAGGACAAGGCACCGTCACAAAAGGACCCCCATTGGCCAGGCTGGAGCAATACAAGAATAACAAGTATTAGTAAATGCAACTGATTGAAGCACATTGGGCACATCAGAGCCCCTGAGTCAATCATGATCACCATCATCATCCTCAGAGTGTTTGTGCCCCTACCAAAACACAAGCAAATAAAACAAAACACCAACAAACTCTTTGTACACCTCTGAAATTAAGTAGAGCATCAAATTCTGAGATTCTTACTCTGGGCCCTGCCCGGGTAGCACAGTTAGTTAGAGCATCATCCCAGTACGCCAAGGTTGCAGGTTTGATCCCCAGTCAGGGCACATATAAGAATCAACCAATGAATGCATAAATAAGTGGAACAACAAATAGATGTTTTTCTCTCTCAAACAACAAATTCTTACTCTGAAATAAGCACAGCAAGGGAAAGAATTAAAGCACCTCTCCAGGCTTTACTATATGAACTGTATTTGAGGGTAACAAAATAGCCATTATTAATGAGGGAAAATCACTTTATGTAGGGAATCTAACTAATACATGTAAGAAAGTAATGAAATTTTTTTTAAAAACAGCCTTTTGCCACCTCTCATGAAGTGGTTGATTCAAGCTACACTCACCAATGACTAATCTGCATGATGATGGACTGGTGAAGAATGGTACAATAGAAGGCCCCAAATGTCACCTCCTGCCCCTGCTGCTGGATGGAGCGTCACACAGATGGGCAACACAATGTCGTGCACTTGCTAATGAGACATGGTAAGAACCACCGGCTCCCTATGACAGCTCCTTGCCCAAACAGTCTAAACCAAATCAAGCCATTAGAGCTAACTCACGTAGACAGGAAAGGCAGGGCTCAATGGAAGAAGGCATATAACATCACCAAAAAAGGAAACAGACAAACCCAGAATGTGGGACATTCCACAGGACAAATGACCTGGTTTTTGTAATCTGTCCATGGCATGCAGGAAAAATAGGGGCTTCTCCAATTTAAGAAAGAATTAAGAAGGAAGGGGGCAGAGATGGGGGGAGGGAACGGGGATATCTGCAATAGTGTCAACAATAAAAAAAATAAAAATAAAAAGACTTAAGAGATATGAACAACCAAAAGCAATGTGTAGACCTTATTTGGATTCTACTTAAAACAAACCAACTTCAAAGAGAAATTTTTAGACAATTGAGCAGATTTAATTACAGATTGGGGATACAATGACCCCAAGGAATCACTGTGTGCAGTAGTGGCACTGTGGTCATGTAAGAAAGTACCCGTGTTTCTTAGAGATACATACAGAAGTGTGCAGTGTTGGAATGATGTCCTCTTCAAGTAAAGGGGTTCATTGCATTATCATCTCTGCTTTTGAACGTGCTTGACATTTTTAATTTGTAAAAGCTTTAAAAACTAGGAGGGCTTCAGGTGAATTCTTTAAAAAGTAAAAATGATGGTGAGAGCTAATGATTAGAGTACTTAGCTTTGCGTTTTGCTTTAAATGTTAAATTAGAAGTTGCTGACATCAAGTTCTCAACATTTTTTTCATGCATTCTAATAGAGAAGACCATCTAGGGATCAAAACTGCAGTAAAAAATTAGAACTGTAGAATATCACTAAGCGTACTGCTCATTGAACAGGCTCATAGAGCCATTTTCTATTATTTTATGGGCGTCAGTAATTGTTAAAAACAATTCTTCCCAAACCACAGCGTTGCTGGGGCAAGACAGCGAACTGAGAGGATCTGAGAACCATTCGTAGAGACTGGAGCCTTTGGGGGAGACTCACCTCTCGGCCTCCTGCTGAGCAGCAGAAATTGCCTGGGACAGCTCTGGGGGGAGCTTGGTATGTGTTTCTGGGTGTCACTGAGCACCACTTAGCGATACTGTCCAATGTCTGCTCCCGTACTCTGGGCCCTGGCAGGGGGTGGGGAGGTTTACTTCCTCTATCCCTGCACTTTCGCACGCCTGTACGACTGCTTTGGCCCATGAAATGTGAGCAGAAGTCATTTGTGTTACTTCTGGGTAGGAGCATTTAAGAGGCAGTGTCTGGTTCTCCACCTCTCCTTCCCTATGTCACTGCAGCCACCAAAGGGACGCTGTCCACCCACCGTGTGGCCAGACAGACCTGTGAGGCAGAAAGCTCCCTCTCCCACTCTCCATCTCTTTCAGTCTCTCTCTCATGAGCCGCTGGCCTTGGGAGAGTCCTGCCACAGCAGCATAACCTACATGATACTTTCCAGTACTGATTGCAAAAGAAATGAGCACTGTGGATTTTTAAAAATGTCTTATTTTTGTTTTACTCTGCATTTCAGTATTTCTACTATAATAATATTAGCAGTGAGTGAGAGTTTCCTATGATAAGCACTTTACACACATTACCCTTCCCAAGGGTCACCAAAGCTATGTGTGTGATTCCATCATTACCATCTCCACTTTGTACCTGAGACACACAGAGCACATAGAGGGTAGGGGGCTGGCCCACGGTCACGCAGCTAGTTCAGGGCGGAGCCAGGACCAGACCCCAGACAGACAGCGGGATTGTAGAGAACAGCTCTTACCTACTAAACTATGCTCTCTTCTTACTATCTGCAAGTCCCATCTGACATTTGAAAGGCTTCTCTTCCTGCTCTAGTCGGTTTATTAAATATTGTTTAAAAAGAAACTTTGTTTCAGAGAGCAAGTTGGTGGAACAGTAATTTTGAGGCTAAGTCTTTCAGGTTTACAGTTAGAGTCCTTGATTCAGACTTCGTTCCATTGTTTACTGCTCTGCTGCATCGATAACAACAACACATTCTTTCCAGGAACAAAACCCCCAAACTCACAAATGGCTGTTTATTAGAGCAAAATTTGCCTTAGGGATCACTTCTAACAGGACAAACAACCACGCTGAAGCATTTGAAAGTCGCCTAGTTTCTGCCCGAGGCCGACTCCCTGGCATCTCTCCTCCAGTGAAGCACTCAGTGAGGGAGGGGCTGGCCTCAACTTGACCCCAGCCCACAGCTCCTTCCTGCTCTCCATCCTGCAGCTTCTCCTGGATGTACTCTGCATTGGGCTCTTTTCTCAGCGATTCACATGTGTTCATCCCATGAAGTAGGGACTGTTACTAGTCCTTATTTCTCAGATGGGGAAACTGAGGACAAAACTGTTAAGTAACTTCCCCAAGACATCAGAGCCAATGCACAGTAGGGCCAGACGTTGACCTGGCCTCAGAGACAGAGCTCCTCACAGCTACAGCACCCTGCCCTGTTCCTGGCCCCTGTTTCTAGGGTTCCCACCTTGAGGCTGCCTGGAAGAAGGTAGTGGGTGGTAGACCTCCCTTGAGGGGCCGCTCACCCTCTTTCTTCCTGTGTGTCTCACTGGGTTTTCTCCCCTGAGGCTGGATGTGGGGTTCCCACAGGAGTTTCAAGGAACATGTCTCCCAGTGGCCTACATGAGCCTCCAGGTGTGGAGGATAAACTAAGTTGTCCCCACCGACACCCCACAGAAAGGGCATTCCCTTGTGGACCAGCACCGGTGCACCTGGCAAACCCTGCCCTTTCCGAGAGTCCCCAAACAGTTCTGGCATTCTGCTTAACTTGGGGTCGCAAATGAGAGGTCCAAAAGGATTCAAGTGGAAACAGCTCTCTCTGAGTATTACAGAAAGGCAAGGCTTTCCTAAGGAAGTCCAAGGCCAACACCATTTACAGAAACGTGATGTTTTTTCTTGCCCCTCATATAGTGGTATACTACTAAACGGATTGAATTTAATATCAAGAATAGTCTTGAAGAAAAACTAGCTTGTCAACAGTCAGCCTTGGGGTGGGGTGGTGCGCAGTCCGATGGGCCTTCCAGACTCTCAGGAAAAGGCCTGCTACTTACCTGCTGGGGCTGCTGATGGCCGAGCATGGCCCTTAGGCCCTCACCAAAACCACACCCTTCCAAGGCAGCCCACATCCAGAGGCCTCACCATCTTGGTCCAACTCTGCAGAGCTGCTGTGACTTCCCGTGGGGTGGATGAGGCTGTCGGCAAACCACTGTGGCTTGGCTCCTCTCCCTGCCCACATCTGTTTCCACCCCCAACTTCCACAGGGGCTGACCTCGAGTGCACATTCTGCACACTAAACTGTCTCAGAGTCTGCTTCCCCGAGGGGCTGATGCACAGGATAGCCCCAGCCTGCGCTAGGAAGGGTACGTGGAGTAAGAGAAAGTCAAGGTTTTTACTTACGACAAGGACACTCAGCTGGGCCCTGGCAGGGGCACAATTCCCGACAAAAAGTCCGCCTTTTTCCAATTGCACAGCAGTGCTATGCGGACTCACATTGTCCTGGTGGTGGCCTTTCCATCTTTGCCTCCAATGAAGTTGTGAGATGTTTAAAAAGGCGAGAGAGGCTTAGAAAGTTTCCTGACTCCCAGTATCCTCTCTGGTTCCAACTCTGGTAGCCCAGCTGCCTCAGCTGCAGCCTAGTCTTTCTCGCTTTGGTGGGTGCCTGGTGTGACCAGGAAAACTCATTCTGCTCTAAGTCATAGAATTTGTTAACAATGCAATGAAGGCATTTGAGAAAGGCTTTCTGCTTTCCACATTTCTCTTTGAATTCAAACAGTATCTTTCTGTCTTCTCTTGTACCCCTGCAGTTATTCTAGGTACAACCAGAGACATTGGAACCCCCAGTGTCAGCTGTTACCAGTGAGAACAGGGGATGTGGGGGCCCAGACAATTGCCTGAGTGGAATCACAGGTCTCTTTACATAATTACACGTGGGGAGCTCGCTGCTATTTCTGTTATTGAGAGCTTCTTCTGGGAGATGCCAACCACTGGTCACCGATAATCAAGAAGAAATGTGTTTCCTTTGCTAGCAACAGCTGCCCAGGCCCACGTAATCACTGCTCCTCATCAAGAATTGCCCCTGGCAGTCTCTCCAGACAGACCCCAGGAAGTAGTTGGTTGAAGAGAAGCTCTCACAGTCTGAGTCTGGGTTTCAGGCATCCAGGCGATGCACAGAAACAGGCAAGTTCTGAGGCACACCTTCCCTTCCCCCATGCACGTCCTCCTCAGGCACTCTGTGGGCCCTCTTCCCCTCCATTTCTCTCCCTCTTCTTTCTCTAGTTCTTCTGTCCCCTTTCCCTGTTCTGCCACAGGAAGACTGGTCGAAGACGCATTTATTTGTCTAGAAAGGCTTCTTAAAAGAGAACAAGTGTAAAGTGGGTCAACAGGAGAAGGAAAAACAAGGGGTATAAAAACATAAGCCCAGGAATAAGACAAAGAAAGACTTATAATGCCAAGCCAAGCTGCTGTACTCCATGTCTCCACATTCCAGAGCTGTTTTACAGTTGTTCATGCTGCTTCCTGATTGGCTCTCCCCTGTCTGACTGTGTCATTATCCAACATCATGGCCGTAAATGCCATTTATATGCTGATGACTCCATAGCAGAGACTGTACCCATTATATAGAAGCCTAGTGATAGGTGTTATTAAGGCTGGCAATGCACCTATGAAAAGATTTCTTTCCACACAACCTGCTACAGCCGTGTGATTAAGTTCTGGACAAGGAGATGCAAGGGGAGGTATTAGGAAGGCACCTCAAAGGGAGCTTACTGAACTGGAGATGTAGCCTTCCCCTGATGGGGAATCACTCCAACTGGGCCACTGGCCAGGGCCCCTGTTTTTTACATGAAAGGTAATGTGCACACTTCTCTGCTTAGCAGCTCATGTACACGTATATCTCTACCTCATTCCTTTCCTACAAATGTTCCTTATTTGGCCAGTCCCTATTGATAAACATGTAGGTTATTTCCTCTCTTTTGTACTTATAGATAATACTGCAATACATCCTTCTACAAGTACTTGGTGCATATTTGTGATTGTATCTACAGGATAAATCCCTTGGACCTGAATTATTGGACCAAGGCTATATACATCTTATATTTTTAGAGGTATTATTGAATTGTCCTTTAGTCCATTTTCTACAGGGTCACCCCCAGGACAGCTGAAGCTGATCGCTTGGTGACACAGGAAAGCACTCTAAGTGCAGGAAGTTGTTCACCTCCCACTGGCTGACGCTTCCAGATGGTCCTCAACCTCACACTTCCTGCATCTGGGGTGTGGAATTGCTCATCCCTGCCTGATCTTACCTGGAGCAGGTATCTTACCTTTTCTCCACATTTGTACACTGTCCATTTCTAACCCCTTCCACCTTTGCATTGTAATGACAGATTTGCATTTGCTCCATTCAGGTCTAATATGAAAATGCTTTATCCACCTTCTACCTATTTCCATATTTCTAAGTTACTTGTTAACTCAGGTGTTCTCCTGTTACTGGCCTCACTTTTGTGCTATTTACTCTTCATTTTCTGCCACTGAGCAGCGCACGTGCTTGTAAAGTATTTTTGCCATCTGGCATCTTCTTCCACAGAGAATGCTTCCTAGTGCTGGCATTTTCCTCACCCAGCAATTACCTTCAGAGTCATGGTCAACAAGTCGACCTCAGGCTGCCTCATGAGACTGTGAACTGTCACTCTGGAATGAGCACTGGGAAACCTGGGCTGCAGGCACCTTCAGACAGTGCCTGGGGTCTCCTCAAAGCCCTTAAAGAGGTCTCAGTTTCCTCCTCTGAAAAGTTGGGGCCAGATCATCACCCCCTGCTGGGATTCAAACGCTGTAATTTTTATAGATTTTCCAGATGAACTCTATCTGCCAGTAATGTGCGTGACTATGCTTTCTCAAAAAATGTCCTTCTCTCCAGAAAGACATACAGAAACAATTAAGAAAATGTTTAAAGCACACATTAGATTTGCTCATTTGTTCCACTCAAGGCTGGTGTCCTTTGAAGTAAATTAGAAGTAAATAAAGGGCCATAGGGGTAGTTTCTACCTAAAAACAGCCACAACAAACACTCCCAACCAAAATGTGAAGGACGCCTTTGAAGGTGAAGTGTTCCTAGGGGGTGATGAGATCAAGGTGGGGTCTACAATAAATTTTACCCTGGAGCCCCCTTTTAAATGACATTAGTGGGAAATAAGAATTGCTAAAAAGAAGTATAAATCCTTTTTTAAAAAAGTAAAAAGAGAATCTGTCATTGTTTAAACATTTCCTCTGTGGTTTAGCATAACTTTCCAAGATTTATATCTGTCGAGTGAAAACGCCTTTCTCAAGGTTGGAAGTCTCATCACCTTGCATTCTGTAAAGCTATTGGCACGTAATCGGACACAGAGAAACAAAGAAATAACAAAGAAAATGAGTTCGTCTTAATGGACTGTTGGAAGCATTTTCTTTCTTGGCATTTAGTAGAAAGATTAGTCAATGGCACTAAGACATCAAAGTACTTTTGGTTTAATGTAGACGCTACAAACTTGAGAAGAAAAAATTTGGAGACAGATTTCGCATTGAACAAAATACCAGTGAATCTGATGTTATTATCAAGTGTCTTTTCCTAATTTAAAAGCTATGTTCCCTGCCTGACCTTTTAGTTGTTCTCTGTTCCTGAAATAATTTCTTCATCTCTCACTGTGTACGATTTTCAGCCTCATTGGTTATTTCTGGGCATGGTATCTCCAAAATTGTGTGTTTCTTCTAATAACTAGATCAAGATTTCCATTTCATTCATTTCATGTCAAAGCTTCTTCAGAAAGTATTTGTTCATTCGTTCAATTACTGCACAAATACTTACTCAGTACCGACTATGCTCCCAGGGCTGGGATGTGTGCTCAGGGACGAGTCATTTTTGTCCTCCAAGGATTTGGGATCTAAATTTTGTCTTGGGAAGACACACAAATCCAAGTTACCTAGCAATATAATCCAGTCCAACAAATATTTATTGAAAGCCCACTATGTGCTAGGCACTGGTAATACAACAATAAATAAGATGCCATGGAATTTCCACTTCAAGAGGGGAACAGATAGATGTGAGCAGGTAGTTTGGCCATAATGTGCTCAGACCTGGAATAGAGAAATGTGCAGACTTTGGAAAGAATGTGGAGGAACCTAGAAGAGAGGGCTTCAATCCACCTAGAAGAGTCAGAAGTGTCTAACTAGAATGGCTCACCCTGGACAAGACTTGAGGTCAGACCAGGACTTTGCCAAATGACATGAATGTGAACTGGTTATTAGGCAAAAGAAACAGAACACAAGAAGGAGGAATCATGGTCCACTCGGAGAAGGCAAATGACTCCCCATATCTGGAGCCTCAGTGCAGTAGACAAGGAGCAAGCTGAGACCGGGCAGGGTGGCCAGGGACAGATCTTGGAGGGCTGATTTTATCTTATAGTCTAGGGGATGTGGCATTATTGAAGAGTTCAAGGAAAGGACAAGACAATAAAAAGAGATGTGACCGAGTAGTGCGTAAGAGGTGGTGCGGGAGCTGCACTGACAGCAGTTGCCATGTAGGGTTCAAATCACAGCCCCCCAACTTTCTAGATGTAAGACCTCACTCAGGGAACCCAAGCTTTTTATGTTTCTTTTCTCATTTGTGAAAATGGAGATGAAAGTTATGGAGAGGATACACGAGTTATTGCGTAAAGTGCTTAGAAAGTGGCGTTCATTAGGTAATACCTATTATTGGTAGCAGCAGCAGCATCACAATATTAGTAGTGATGGCACTTCAGAGTTTCATCACAGAGCAAGTGGGATTTCAGCTGGAGTTCCCACCAGGGAAGAAGAGTCTGTCTTTTCTCTGGGTTTTCTAGGCAACAGTCCAAATCAGGGCAAAAGAAAAGTCTTGGTCTCTCACAGCATCTATTGGGTGTTGTGAACCCCTGTTTCTCCTCATGTCACAGGAGTGGGACATGGTTCTTGAGCAGAGTTCCAGGAGGAACAACACCTTTGTTTTGCCACACTGGGTCTTCACCATGAAGTGCGGAACAAGGAAGGACCCTACAGATTACACATTCATTTTACAGGTGGGAAAACAAAGTCATAATCCTTAAAGGCTTCTTCTTCACACCACCACTTAATCTCAGTACCATGACTGTAACTCAGGAGTCCTGATGCCCAGGTCAGTTTCTTTTGTCCCACTCCATGTGGCTGGGTCACCGAAACTTCCTAGTCTTGGTTAGGGCTTTACTGTTTCCTTCGGGGACATCTCCTAGCTGGCCTCGTGAATGAGAACTGGTTTCATGACTCACAATTAGAAAGACTCGCTTAGGCCAAAGTCCTCCTAACACATTTCTCTCTCTCTCTCTAATTTTTAATTACAGATGGCACTCAGTATATTATGTTAGTTTCAAGTATACAATATAGTGATTAGATATTTGTGTAATGTAAGAAGTGATCCTCCCCCAAGTCCCCACCCATGTGCCACCACACACAGTTACACAGTGTTACTGACTGTCTTCCCTGGGCTGTGCTGTACAACCCTGTGACTATCCTGTAACTGCCAATTTATACTTCTTAATCCCTTCTTATACTTCTTAGCCCTCAACTCCCTCCCATCTGGCAACCATCACTTTGTTCTCTGTAAGTTTGTTTCTGTTTTGTTTGATCATTTATTCTGTTTTTTAGATTCCACATATACGTGAAGTCACATGGTATTTGTCTTTCTCTGTCTGCCTTATTTCACTTAGCATAATACCCTCTAGGCCCATCCATGTTGTTGCAGATGGTGATTTCATTCTTTTTATGGCTGAGTAATATTCCATTGTAGATATGTAACACTTCTTTATTTGTTCACCTTTTGATGAGCATGTAATTCATTGATTTTTATAATAATTATTGATAAGTATGTAGTTATTGCCATTTTATTGTTTTCTAATTGTTTTTGTAGTTATGCTCTGTTACTTTCTTATTCTTTTGTTCTCTTTTCTTGTATGTTGATGACTTCTTGTAATGTTGTGTTTGGATTCCTTTCTCTTCATTTCTTGTATATCTCTTGTACATTTTTGGTTTTTGGTTACCGTGTGTTTCATATATACCAACCTATGTTTATAACAGTCTATTTTAAGTTGATGATAGCTTAGGTCCTAACACATTCTAAAATCACTATCATTTTTACTCACCCTCTTCACATTTATGTTTTTGTCATTATTTTTTACTTCTTTTGTTTGGTGTTTGGTGTATCCCTTAATTTACTATTGTAATTAAACGTGATCATCCTGCTTTTCCTTCTTAACCTTTGTGCTAACTTTGGTGTTGGTCGATTCACTGCTCTTATTATGTGTTTACCTTTGTCGGTGAGAATTTTTTTCTTTGCAATATTTTCTTATTCATATTTTTTATTATTTGCTTCTTCTCCTTAAAGAAGTCCCTTTAGGACCTGGGCAGGTAGCTCATTTGGTTACAGCATTGTCCTGATACACCAAGTTTGTGGGTTCAATCCCTGGTCAGGGCATATATAAGAAGCAAGCCACAAATGGATAAAAAAGTAGAAAAACAAATCGATACTTCTGTATCTCCTCCCTCTTCTCTTTCTTTAAAATCAATAAATACAAAATGATCCTTTAATGTTTCTTGTAATACTGATTTGGTGGTGACAAATTCCTTCAGCTTTCTCTTGTCTGGGAGACATCTGACTCTTTCAAGGAGAGAAAAAACAATCTTGTCCTTTGCCCCAAATGTCACTGAATTCTAAAAGTCTCCCTCAAATTCTTCCAGTAACCCCTCTCAAAGACTTTACCTACTGCCTTCCCTAGGGTTGATCACTTTGATTTTTCCTTTTTTTCTGTCCCCAACCACTTCTTACCCCCATTGCTCCCTGTGACCAACCCTTGGTCTTCACACAGTGAAACTGGATGTTTCCTTCTCCTCCAGAAAGATTGTTGATGATAACACTCTGATATATTACCAGAAGCCTAGCCCTGGTTTTATTGTCAAGCTGGGTTCTGTTTGTACTGGAGTGCATTCCATTCTCAATTTAGTTTGGGACACACCAAAAAGGGAATGCACCTCAAACAAAATAAAATGCCATTCTCAGGAGAAAAGAGACTTAGTTCCAGGCCTCTGGCCAAATTAAATTCATTCTTTGCTACCATCACCTCCAGATTATGCCTCACTCATTAATTATATGCTATCTTCAGCTTTAAAATGGTAAAAATGGACAGAGTTGGAAACCATGCCTATTTAGACTGGATTGTTGGTAACTTTCAAGTTCTCCATGTTTGGTTGGGAATGATGTAAACCAGGATCATTACCAAGAGCACAGCTTCTTTTGTAAAGTATAAGAGAAATGATTAAATAATAGAGAAACATCATTATCTCTAAACATATAAATAGATGTTTGTCTTGCTGTCTGGTATTCCATGCACAGAGAACTTGAATTGCATTATGTGGCTAATTCTGTCTGAGTGTGGGCAGCCTTATTAGGAGAAGGTAGTGCTTTGTTATGAAGAGTGATTTCAAAGGAACACTGATCTCTCTGTCTCCCTCCCTCGCTCTCTCTTTCTCTCACTCAAGTGGAAGAACTGTGGCAAGTGAAAAGGACATTGTTTAATGAGCAGATTCTAACTGTCCAGTGTGAGAGTGGGGACATTACATATTTTGCTGCTCCTGAACTAGGCCCTGGTTTGAAATAACTAATAAAATCTATATGAGGTTTTTTTTCAATAATTGTGAATTCTCTTCACATTCATCTACTCGGTTTCAGTGCTGAGCCCATCCTTTGAAGGCAGTGCAGTAAGCCTAGAGCAGCATCATGCCACCTTGAGAAAGCGGCATTAGCACAAAGATGCATTTCCAGGGTATTTGGGCCCAGGGGAAAAAAAACACAAAAAAAATTATTTTCTAGCTCTCTAATATGTAAGGCCTGCTATATATATATTTTAAACAGTCAGTAGCTGACAGAAAAGTTACAAGTATAGAACAAATAACTTTTTCCTCTTTAGGTTATTTAAGAGTAAGTCCCTAATCAGATGCCCTGTGTTCCCGAATAAGGACAAGGACATTTTCCTCCATAGTCACTATTCTACCACCCAAATCAGGAGATTAGCAGTATTTTAACTTGGCCAAGACTTTAGAGACATAAGTTTCAGATCTGGTAGAAAAAAAGAAAAACAGGTCTCCCAAGAACAGGGTCCCATCGGAGAGGAGCCTGGAATGGGGACATGAGTGGCATTTTTCACCAAGAAACTCTCAAAAGCGGTGAGTTGTAAAATCTCTTGAGGTTAACAATGCAGAGGATTTTGTACGGGGATGAAATCATTGGAAAACCTCTCTGTCACTTTGTCATTCAGTTTTCATCTGGACATGAGGTACAAGATGAGAAACGTCTTTGATAGTGTAGTGTGACTCTTGTTAAGATAGATCCTGTTCTTAGTTCACAGCTGCCTTCCAGGAATCAGGAATTGAACTTGAAGAACTTGAAGAGTATGTCTAAAATCATAGTGCTTTTGCATCTTTGTGAAGAATCAAGTTGGGCGTATTTGTGCAAGCCTGTTTCTGGGTCCTCCATCCTGTTCCGATGCTCTATGTGTTTAGCTCTCTGCCAGCCCCACTGTTCCTACAGTAGTCCCTGAAACCAGGTGGGCTGACTTTTCCTGCTTTATTTTTCTATTTCAAAATTATTTCAGCTATTCTATTTTCTTTGCCTTTCCATGTAAATTTTAGAATAATTTTATCTACATTTACAAAAAGTCTTGCTGAGATTGTGATAAAAATTGCATTAAGC